>BQNB010091835.1:5276-26772 GCA_026074375.1 Tanacetum coccineum | reverse complement strand
GAACAACCAACCTCCTCCCATGGCTAGAAGGAGGCTTAAATACACAGAGTTAACATGCCCTAATGGGCTATGATGTGGGCTTACATGTGAGTAAAAGACCCAGCCCAATACCATAAGTCATACTCTTACATTATAACTACGAGCTGTGCTAATCTAGACAATACACGAGGTGACCGAGTCTTTTTCATGAAACTAACACGACCCTTGTTGGGTCGTTTGGGATAATATGGGCCGAATACATAGGCGTTAGCCTGACACTTAGGCCCAATTAGCTTAGATTAATTTCCGTAAACTACGTTCTCCTATACAAGGCTCGAGAATATTTAATGACTATCAATTTACTAAAAACGAGGCTAACAGTTCAAATTGAATGTCACTAAGGTCTAAGGATTGAGAGAAGATTTTTTTTTATATTTTATGAAAGCAAGTAAAATCTTGGGTTTTAAGGGGTTTGATTAAGCTACTAACTACTCCTAATTCTATTCTAATTGCAGAAAAATAAAACTGATGGAAAACTCTTATGGTTAAAGAAATGTGTTTACCTAATCATGCACTACTCCCTAGTTGTCTTCTCTGATTTTATTACCTGTCACCCTCTTAATGGAATGTGTAAGTATTTAAATAATTAAACACCTAACTCGGAATCCACCCAAATGGCAAGGTAGTATGAAGACTATTGTGTGGGTATCATCTAACCTAGCCGTGTTTCCCTAGACGTCTTCGCTATGAAATTCAAAAGCTAGTTTTCTAAAGCCTAACGCGCACATCATTAACAAGAAGTAATAAGAAAAGATAAATAACTAGGTTTCATGCAATCATAAGCAATCACAAATTATATTTAGCCAAGCATGTTATGGAAACCGGAAGTAATAATTAAATCAAAAACAATACATAGACATATCGGAAAGATTTAAAAGGAATAAGGAACTTCACTTAATTAAACATGGAGTTTTAGGTGGGCTACACATGGAGTTAGAAAAACCTTAAAATCATCCTAAAATGGATGCTCAAAGTTTTAGATTCGTTCCTCAAATGTTTTCCACAAAAAAATAGGGATTGTATATATAGGGATTAAGTCGCGATGACAACGCATGTTAATTGCAATGTCGTCAACCCGTAGAATCTTCTTTTGGCTTCTTAGAGTCGACTACTTCGACATCTTCATAAAAGATCCTGACATCGTGTCTTGAACACTTTGATATCATCACAAGGAATTGTGACGCTGTCTCTATGAACTGTGTGCCATATCTTGATCATCTTCGTATAGAGTTGCAATCTTGTCTTGTTTCTTCCCAAATTTAATCCAAGTCATGTGTATTTCCTCTAAATGCCTTTAAATGCTAAAATGACAAAAAGAAACGATTAAGCATGATAAATGGAGATATTTGAATGATTTCGAGGGTTAAATGACCCCAAAAAAGTGTATAAAATGCCCAAGTTGCCTCCCGAGAAGCGCTTATTTTTGTTTGAGTCACGAGCCTGACTCTACCCTTATTTAACACTTAAAATGGAGGATTTCCCTACACTTAAGGTCAAGTGCGGGTGATAGTAAAGGTAGACATAGTAAAGGTAGACATTCATTATGGTGAGTAGGAGTAGCCTTGTTGTAAAATTAGTTGTTGAATTATATGCTTCGCTCCTACCTATGGTTGTTGTGCTCTTTCATCCTACCCTTTTTCTAATTCTTTTGGTTCAATGGGTAAACTAAGTCCTTCTCCCAAGAAATCTTATTCTATCACTTCCAAATTCGAAAAATCAACACCTAGGGATCCACTTTCTCCTAATAAACCTGGTTTAAATCCATAATGTTTCTTAGGATCATCATTGCATAGTTGATGATATCAATACACATCCTTAAGTTTGAAAGGAGCCATGCGAGGTGAAGGTGGTGTATGAATGGTCAAAGGATCTATTAACTTCATCCTAAAACTATCCAGATTATGCGGTTTGATGGGTGGTTCAGGGCCTCTTTTGTCTCCTAGATTTACATCTAAGGATGGGAAATTTGGTAAAGGTTGAGGCCCTTGTTCATCAACACTAGGAACTTCCCTAAAAGTAAGAGGAATTTCATAATTACAAGTATTCAAGCCTAAATCCTCTAGTTGTTTTTCCTCTAAAGGTTCTACCTCTATCGGTGTTCCTAAAGTCTCTTCTACTTCTTACGAGTAAGGGCGGTGTGTATTCCTCAAATGATGGTAGGATTATGGGGTATCTTATGGGCTTGTATTTCCTACCTCATTTTTCATCATACCTAGACTACCTATATGCTCATCACATGCATCAGTAAAACCTAACCATGCCATGAACCTAGGCATCTTAACCATAACTATCTCACATTCTAAATCCTCCTCATATGTTTTCTTAGGTTGCCACTTAGGTAACTTAATCATGTCATCCAACTTATGGGTCATTGCTAGGGAGCTCTTCTCAAAAGTTTGGTGCATTTGGTCACTTTTCCTAAGGGCTTCTTCATAGCAAGCTTTCTTTCAAAGTTGATAAGGTCTCAAAGGAGGTTCATTGGTCTCACTATATGGTGCAAAAGGGGAACTTTTTTTCAAGTTTTCAGCTAATAATATTAAGTTATCTAAATTAGAATAACTATAACTATACATTTTAAATGACAACTTTATTTACAAAATAAACAAGAGGGTTTTTACGAACAAAGGGAACAAAAAAATATAGAATACGAGAAAGCTAATTGACAGTAAAATAAAATCTCACTTTATAGGAATCTTGTGAGTAGACCTAACCTAGATAGAATCCAAAACCTAAACTATTAACCGGCAACGGCGCCAAAAACTTAATGTGCGGTGATTGCAAAAAAAAGTTTTATAATCCTCCTATGCAGTGTACCTAATCATGGTAGTGTAGTATAGGCAAGACTCGGGGGGTTATTATTGTTCTCTAGAGGAATAGTTTGTGTAGGTTCGAATCGAAGGTCACTAAGGTCTAAAGATTGGGAGAAGATTATTTTTGTGTTTTTATATTTTATGAAAGCAAGTAAAATCTCGAGTTTAAAGGGGTTTGATTAAGCTACTAACTACTCCTAACTCTATTCTAATTACAGAAAAATAAAAGTGATGGAAAACTCTTATGGTTAAAGAAATGTGTTTACCTAATCATGCACTACTCCCTAGTTGTCTTCTCTAATTTATTACTCGCCACCCTCGTAATGGAATGTGTTAAGTATCTAAATAATTAAACACCTACTCTGAATTTTACCCAAATGGCAAAGGTAGGTATGAAGACTTTTTGCATGTGTATCATCTACCTAGGCGCGTTTACTAGACGTCTTCAATAATGCAATTAAGAGCTAGTTTTCTAAAGTCGACGCGCACATCATTTACAAGAAAAGTAATAAGAAAGATAAACAACTAGGTTTCATGCAATCATAAAAAAACACAAATGAATATTAGCAAGAAGCTTGTTAATGAAAGCAAGAGCAATTAATCCAATAACACCCTCACTCTCTCACTCTCGCACCCATTCGAAAGATTAAAAGGAATAATGAACTTCACTTCATTAAACATGGAGTTATGGTGGCTACACAAGGGTTAGAAAACCCTAAAAATGGTCTAAAAAATCTGCTACAAAAGTATAGGTTAGTTCCTCAAAGTTTTTAATAAACAGAACACACCTAAACCTTCAACTACTACAGGGCTTCTCCGTAGCGCTCTCTATCTGGATTAATGTCGCGACCGGCCCGTCCGCTTGTTACCTCTGCCCCGACCGTCGTATCACCCCTTAGACTTTCGTTAGCTTCTTTGCGTTGCTAAATCGCACATCTTCATAAAAGATCCTGACATCGTCTCTTGAACACTTTAACGTAGGAATTGTGATACCGTCTCCACAAACTGTGTTCCATATCTTGATCATCTTTGTCTAAAGTTGCAATCTTGTCCCGATTCTTCCAAAATTGAGTCTAAGTCACATGTATTTCCTCTAAATGCTAAAATGACAAAAAGAAACGATTAAGCACGATAGATGGAGATATTTGCATGATTTTGAGGGTTAAATGACCCTGAAAAAGTGTATAAAATGACACCTCATCAATTGCCAAGCCAATAATTATGAGAATTTTTTTTAGTTTATGAGGCATATTATAACATATAAGTTCGCAGCTTCCTAAGAAGCTATAATAAATCCTCCCCATTAGAATGGTTTTGGTCATGAACCATATAGTTCCCATGTGAGATATTTGTGAAATATACTGTAAATCCACAATGTACAAAATGGGATGTTGAAAGTGATATTTCATTCAGGGGGAGAATAAGCAGCGAGATATTTGGAATGAATTATTATATAAATTTTGATCTTTATGCTATTGAATATGAACTTAAATTTTAAGGGAGAATTTATATTCTAGATCTAGTAATTGCCAGACATGTTTAGTGACCTAAATTAAGAGACTACATAATATATACACTGCTAATGCTCCAATTACATTGTCTGTCCAGTAGTAAAACCAATGATTGGTAGTGAATATATGACATGCATGCATCATGATAGCCCAATCGATTCTAAATAAAAAGTCCTCGAATTAATAATTACAATGGAGCAAGAATATCAGGATGGTCGAATCAAGGTAATAAAGACCCTATAATAGTCTCCAAAAGAGACACTAGACACAAAAGTTCTTGAAGACCCAGGTATGTGAAAAACTATGAGATCTCAATAAATATACATGATATAATGTCTAGTAAAGTATGGAATTAAAAAGAAATGAATCGACGTCGATAGTAATAATATGTATGATAATGAGCATGGTAATGATCATATAAATAAATAAGATAGCGTTGTAATCATGGTGATGATCATGGAAACATACTTGCACGAAGTGCAAATGTTTAAATAAGTGACCACAAGATGTACAGATGCAAAGAACTAATGAAAGATTGAAGTATCTTTTTATAAGACATGGTTATTGGGACTTGTAGTCCGTACATACGAATGCGTTAAACTGATTGGATATGCATCAGTTATATGAGAAAGAAAAATTAAATTACGCATAAGTTACAAGTAATGGCGCACATATATTTTCTCAAAGACATGAATCAATTAAAACTTTTTTTTTATCGAGAATTATGCTTAAATTGATCTAAAAGATTTATAAGATAAAAAAGCTTACTATGTGACGTGAAAAGTTCATTAAGTGAGAATTAAGGTTTATTAACGAATTAATTTCCTTAGAAAAGATAATTATCTCACAATGTTGGCTTACATTAACAAAAACCTCTTAAAAAGATATTAATTATTAGATGTGTAGTTTGACTATTTTTCCGGATTTTGCCCTTTAAAATATTCAAACTACAAATCTAAATAATCAAAGATTATTAATCAATTAAACTTTTTCAAATTCCCACACTTAATTCCCACAATCACCAATATCACTTAACAAGCACTAATTAACTACTCACTAAGCGTAATGATCAAATAAGCAAAGCAAAACATTTGATACTAAAGCTACACTAATAAATTGAAAAAGGATAGAAAATGGAACCGAATTGAAGAGCCGCAAATAAATGATAACCACCCGATTTAATAAGCTAAAGAAAATAATTCAAAATTCTTTCTAGCTTACTAAAATCCTTTCAAGCTCCACGCCTTATGAGTTGACCAAGGTACCAAAGGCAACACATAAACAACAAAATGTCTTTTTTTTCTTATTTATTTTTTTTTTTTTTTTTTTTTTTTTTTTTTTTTGTTTTTTTTTTTTTTTTTTTTTTTTTTATTTTTTCTTTCTTTTTTTTTTTTTTTTTTTCTTTTTTTTTTTTTGTTTTTTTTTTTTTTATTTTTTTTTTTTTTATTTTCAATACGCAATTTTTTTTTTTTTCTTTTTTTTTTTAAATTTTTTTTTTTTTTTTTTTTTTTTATTTTTTTTTTATTTTTTTTTTTATTTTTTTTTTTTTTTTTTTTTTTTTTATTTTTTTTTTTATTTTTTTTTTTTTTTTTTTTTATTTTTTTTTTTTTTTTAAAATCATTTTTTTTTTTTTTTTTTTTTTTTTTCTTTTTTATTTTTTTTTTTTTTTTTTTTTTTTTTTTTTTTTTTTTTTTTTTTTTTTTTTTTATTTGTTTTTTTTTTTTTTTTTTTTTTTAATTTTATTTTTTTTTTTTTTGTAAAAAATTTTATTTTTTTTTTTTTTTTGTTTTATTTTTTTTATTTTTTCTTTTTTCTTTTCTTTTTTTTATTTTTTTTTTTTTATTTTTTTTTTTTTTTTTTTTTTTTTTTTCTTTTTTTTTTTTCATACTTTTTTTCTTTTTTGTTTTATTTTTTTTTTAAAAAAATTAATAAAAGTTTATTAAAATTTAAAAAAATTTTCCACATCTAGCTTCTGTTATCTCTACTCTACGAGCCAAACTAAATCCCAAGACAAATGAAACATGGATCCAATCTAAAATTCAAATGAGGCCCTAGTCACAGATTATGTCCCAATAATGCTTAATCAAACCAAACGTAGCCCAATATCAAACGAGGCCCAAATTTAATTTCTACAAACTATATCACGCTCAGTTGATCAAATGAGGCCCAATAGCAAAAGTAGAATAGAACCAATGAATAGATTTTAAGATACAACAAATAAGCTCAAGCGATCTGAATAAGCAACACTGATAAGCATTTAGCAACAAAATAATATCAAAAGTTCTAAGATAACGAGTAAGCTAAAACTAACAATAATAAGCCAAAACGAAATATTATCAATTGAGATTTATACTATTAAGCTATCCATTCGTTTGTTAAGCCGAAACTGGTTTTAAACACACAAGAGATATAAATTCCATTAATAGCACACAATAGTTCAATAAGCTACTAGAGGAATAGCTTTTATTCTAGAACTTTAAAGAGGTGTATTAAGTAGATGAAATCTATACCATTAAATTGCAATAAACGAGACTAGTTAACATTTATTTAAACCAATAAGCTAACGAAATCAGAAATTAGAAATCTAAAAGCACTTAGAACATATTAACTACTTATCTCACAAAACGAATAAGCCAATAAGCTCACGAACGGTTGATCCAAACAATATAAGCTCAAACAAATTCAAATAGCTATTTAGAAGCTTATTTAATCAGATAAGTTGAGCTTCTAAAAACATTAAAACAATATAAGCACGACAATAAGCTAGATCTGAGCTTATTTGAACTCATTATATCAAAAAGTCCTTGAAAACTAATAAGATTGAATCGAATGAGCTTCAGAGAGCTTATAGGAGTCGATCTTTAAGCTTTTTAGGAGTTTTGAAACTAATAAGCTAAAGAAATAAGCTCGAGAAATCAGCTTATTTAATAAGCCAACACGCGAAGAGAATAAACGAACCAATAAGCCATAAAAATAAGCAAACTATTACTTCCAATAAGCTCAAACCATCTTTGATACAGTATCTCAATAAGCTCTTGATTTAAACGAGTTACAATAAGCCAGAAATGTAAAATAAGCTAAATCTAAACGAAAATAAGCTAAAAAGAAGAAAAAGTAAAACTAAAACTAAATTTCCTAATGTGTAAAAAGGTGAGGGGAGCGTTCTTTTTATAACCAAGTGCAGGGGGTATTTTTGTAAAATCTATCCAATCAATAGAGCATTATGAGCCAATCATTGGGTTTCCCTAGGATTGCAAATGTTTGCAGAGTCTGATCCACCGCTCAAATCGTGACACGTGGCCTTCTTGACTGCTTTCATTGTACGCAATTAATATACACCATCAGATTTCTTCTTTTGCATGTGGGACATGAATTTGAGTAGTATAATTTTGTTTTGCCACGTGGCCTTATGTTACTCGCCCCACCAATTCTAGTGGTAAGTCACGTGACAATGGCTGATTTAATTAAGCCTCACATGGGGTGACGTCACACCCTTCATCTCTATTTTATTTCTAAATGAGAAATCAGTTTATAACCAAAAAATAGATTTGTAGTAAATGGGCTAAAGATATATGGCTAGGGGGGGGATAGCCCGGCTCATTAAAATGGGTTAAGGGCTGGCCATAATAAAGATATGAGGGCACCGTTGACTCGTAATACTCGCCGCTCTTTCCACTGGCATTAATGTCTCGATGGAATTTCATGACTCATTTGATTTTTGAATAATAAGGCACTCTTGATCGAGTCGACACCCGAAAAATACCTGTTTTATCTTTGTTTCAATTCATAGTACCTGCAAGACTAAAAATACAAACAAAAATATTTGCAATCTAATTATGCATATTTTTGCATTTTAGTCCATTTATAGTGTTTTACAGGGGTTATTAAGGATGTGTGTTTTTAGACACATCAAATTTCTCCCACATTAGCCATTGCTGGTTCCCAACGCAATGTTTATAAAAAACACGCCCGGAAATAAATAATTGTTAATTAATCATCCTTTAACTTACTGACCCCCTCACAGTCAAACAAGACAGATAAGTCTATTATAGAAGGTTTCAAAAATCATTTATTTCAAAAATCACCCCTGTTTTAACCAATTATTTAATAATAGATAAAAACTAGGATAAAAATTTATAAAATTTATTTAACAAGGCAATAAGAACGGGATTTCGTCATCCTCGACTTTTCACAATCTCCAAATTAAGCTTAAAATGAAATCACAGTCAAATATAAGATTAGATGATAACACTACTCATAAATGCTAATTGTGTACGCATAGCTACTTTTCGCTCCCTTATTCCTAGTTCCTCTAAGGAATTTTATTCGATAAATGTGAAACGAGATCACTTATTTAAATATATTAAGGCCTTATTATTATAAAGGTGCCCGGTTTAGACCATAATTAGTTTGAAATCCATTCCTAAAGAGACGATATTGTGAGAATAAGGTCCACATTAAGGTTCTAATTTCGCATGATTTAGGGGTTATCCTTTTTATTTCATCCGAAACAACTCAACTACGAGTCTAGAGACGGAGGCTTTATTTAGATAACCCCGGATTCAAAATTTGGCTTTATTATTATTATTATAATGCAACAATATTAGCCTTCGGTCCTTTAAACAACTGACACATCGGGCGTCCTAACCGACAAGAGCCAGTAGTCTTATTTCGACCTCAGAAATTTCCTCGACCTTTTTGAAGGCTGCAACATCGGGCGTCCTAACCGACAAGATGCAGTGGTCTTATTTCGGCTTCGGTTCAGCACATTATTATTATTATTATTATTATAGCCAAATTTCAAGTCTTGTGGTCTTTTAACTACCTAGACAACGGATTATTATTATTTATATATTATATATATATATATATAATATTATTTATTTATTTTATATATATATATATATATAAGCCAAATTTCAAGTCAGCTGTGGTCTTTTAACTACCTAGATAAGGGGCGCTGAGCCGTCAAGAATCGGAGCCTATTTCCCACAACACTTGATAGAACCTTGATTTGTACATTAGTTCTCCAGAAGAAATCTCTACGAAGGGATTTAAAAAACTAGAATCGCAAAAACCAAAAAACTTTATTTATTGAAAATTATTATTTTTATAGTTTTTAAGCTGATGGGAGCAAAAAGCCACAATTAACCTTTATGAACCCTAAAAAGATACAACTACTCCACGTTTAGCATCTAACTTATATTCAACACTATCATTTTTCGTTCTTTGCAAAACTATAAAGTTTCGCAAACGCTTAGTCTCGAAAGCTAAGGGGAAAGCTAGAGTAAAAAACTCGGTCAAGTCAAAAATCTCCCTAGTTCTAGCCTACGGGCCTACTTATTTATTAAACATATTTATCATTTTTTCAATTTTTTTTTACAATAAAATAAAGCAATATATTGGCCAAAACGGGGTTGCGTGGGACACAGACAGGCAACAGGTATGATCAATTTTAACAAAAATCCCCCCACTAAGAATCGCACATTGACCCTCAATGTTCAAAAAATGTCGGATTTTACCCCTACACCTAGAACAAAAGGCCAAATGCAAAATATTTCAAGTGTGAAAGGGAAATAAAATCATATATTTATATAATTATATATATATATCATATTTATATATATATATATATATATATATATGATCAGGATTGAGGATTCCTAAGATATAATCAAGCAGATGATCAGAGACCGAGTGATTGGAGGATTAAAAACAAGCACGGAGGTCTTCACGATCATAGGGAATCCTGCAAGCAAAAACAGATAACCACGAAACACAACAAGGATAGAAGCACACCCCCACACTTATTATATTACTATTACTAAACTAATATAATATTACTACTACCAAGAAATTAGAAAGAGACAGAGAACACAGGTTGTCTCCAGAGAAGCGCTTGTTTTTGTTCGAGTCTCTAGCTTGACTCTAGTGTTACTTACTTTTACTTTCATGGTCAAATCCATCACCCGATATGTGGTGAGGATGATAAAAGCGATACATCACCTCCTTAGGTGAGTATGCAGCAGGACGGGATGATGGCATATGATGAAAACCAAAAGAAAGAGTCTCCATCACCCTCGTCGTTCCCCCGACCGTGTCAGGGAGAAAAAAGGATCAAATCTTTCCACCTCCCTTAAGCTAGATTGCTTAGAAGCGGGGGGTGTGTGACAAGTAGGGTGGGATTTTTAGGCAACACTGCCAGAGTGGGATCGGAGAATGTCTCTTCGATAAGCAGATGTTCCAAAAATAGAATGTCACCCTCTGAATCGTAATACCCATCATCAATTTTAGTTGGAATTGAATCGTCTAAGCTGATCACAACGGTGAGCTCCTCCAAAATTAAGTCACTAGTATATAAGGATCTAGACACCGAGTCAAGGTTACCTAAAGGTTCATGATTCAATGGTACTAACTTAGGAGGGTCCAAGCTACTAATGTCCTCAAACTCCTCATCAAAAAGCGGATTATCATAACATAAGGTATAATCATCGTTAAGGTCGAAGAGAAGGTTTGAGAAAGTTACATCATAAGATCTAGGTTTTGAATCATCACCTAAAGGCTCATCAGACATTCCGTTGGTTAAACTCGGATTTTTGAGTAAATGACTAAAATGTCGCTTAACCAAATGCCTAGGCAAGCCAGCTACATCCACGTTCTCCATCAAAAAGTCGACTACTTGTTCTCCTAAAGGCGAATTGATATCAAAATCTTCTTCCATAACATAGTGGTGCGGCATCGTATAGTAATAGGCATTATTCACACTCTTAAATCTTATAAAAACTGATGTCACCTCCGACTCCTTTGGGAATGGGACAAGATCATCAACACTAGACTTTATGAATTCGTCATTTTCCCTTTTGAGAGTAGTGCTAATAACCTTATCCCCCATTAAGAAGGTGTCAAAAGGCTCCATGGTAAGTGAATCGATCTTATTATCTCCCTTGTCACTCCCCTCAAGATGATATAAGTCAACAGGAGGATTTTGATTAGAATTTCTAAGGTTCAGCATCTCCTAAAGACGGTTTAATTCATTTTGAAAATCTATGTTTAATTTCTCTTGATTTACGTTGAACTGTTCTTGAGTTTTGTCAAATTGTTCTTGAGATTCGATCATGTATGTAATCAATTCTCTTCGCTTTAACTCGCTTAGGGGGAGTGGCCGAGGGGGTGTGAACTATAAAGGTTGGTCAAAATAAGGAAAGTTATAATTGTTACAAGGATTAGGCTCATAGACAAGCGGGTTCCTAGTTTGACAATCAGAACTATAATGCGGACCTCCACAGACCACACAACAGTCGAACTGTTGTGGTTGACTCAAAGAATAATATGGAGATTGGTCATTACTAAAGATTTGATTGTTATACGGGCCCTGCTCATAGACAAGCGGGGGCCGTGTTTGACAATCAAATCCATAATGAGGACTATCTCCACACAACTCACACGAGTATGTCTCGTATTGGTGCTGTGGAGGTTGGTAGAGGAAGTTAGGTGTTTCATTATAAGAATAAGGATTTGGGTCATAGACAAACTCATTTTCTAATCCTACACTGCTACAGCCAGGATAGTTTCCACCATTAAACGGACCTCCACACCACGAACAACCAAAATAGTTATACGAAGACATGCCGAAGAATTAAACGGATAAGAGGATAAAGAAGAAAAGAATTAAATGAAATAAGAGGATAAAGAAGAATATTTTTTTGATTTTTATAAAATAAAAAAAATAAAAAAAATATTTTTGGATTTTTATATTTTTAATAAGTACGAAAATAAACTTTCCGAAGAAAGGATCTTCAAGGCACTAACTCGAAACACCACGTAAAAATCGTACAACTCTCCCCGGCAACGGCGTCATTTTGATATCGTATAAATACGTACTAGCCGTATGTATATAATATTAAGTATCCCGTTAGAAATAAGAATCACTTTAGGAAAAGTAATAATTAAATCTTCCTGAGTCGTATCCCAATGAGAATTGAATTGAGATTTAGGTTTATGTTCCTTATTAATTCTTGATGCTTGATTATCTTTTTGATTTGATTTTAATTTTTATACTAATAAAATAATACTATAAACTATATTATAACTAAATAATAATAATAAGCAAGACAAATAGATCTAAGATATGAATAAAAACAATATGCTTGTCAAGTGAAGTGAATTGGTCTTTAAATGTGAGTTAAAGTTCTTAATGACAAATTAGTACCCGTAAAAATATTATTTTCTCACAACGTTGGTTTATTTTGAAAATAATATCTTATGTTGGTATTAATTACTAGATTTGATGTTTGATTATTTCTTCGGATTTTACCCTTCGAAATACTTAAATAAGAAATCTAGATAATCCAAAAACTATTAATCAATAATTACTTTTTATCTCCACACTTAATTCACAATCCACTAAGCACTTAACAAGCATAACATAAAACTACTCACTAAGCATACTACTCAAATAAGCAAGCATTATAATAATGAACTAAATAAATCTACACTAATGATAATGAAATGAGAAAGAAGGAATAACCGAAGTGTTGAACCGAAAACAAAAATTAACCACCCGATTTAATAAGCTAAAGTAAATAGTCAAATTCAATCTAGCTTATTAAACTCTTAAGCTCCACGCCAATGAGTTGAATCGATTTCGTCACCAAATAAAACACAAAACTTTTAATTATGAAACAGTTATATAAGTGCACACAATTTGTTCCAATTACTCTAAACTAAATCTGATAATCGACCCATTAAGAATCAATCTGGGCTACGATTGGGCCAGGCTTCCTAAACTAGATTAACAAAACTAGCAAAACAAATTTGAATTCCACAAAGCTAAACTTTCTGATAAGTGAAATAAACAACTTAGAAATTCCTATATTGATTTTAAAAAAATTACTTTAATAAGCATAGACTATTTCTTTTAAACTGAATAAGCTGAAACTCTAATAAGCTACAACAAAACCTTAAGTAGCTTATGGTACTCTTAATAAGCTAATGAAACTTGTTTATTCATTTAGATCCAAAAACATCAATTAATAAACACTAAAAATTTGAATCTAAACAACTTCTAACAACTAGAAGATATCTTACCTAAATAAGCATTAACTAGAAAGTAAGCATGACTAAAACTGAATCAATAAGATGAGCAAGCTGTTGAGAGCTTATTTCGCAATCTAAACCACAATAAAACTAAAAGAAAAGAAGGGAGAAGTAAGCTAAAAATAAGCAACCAAACACAAAATCCTCAATCCATAAATCCGCCAACTACAAATACTCATCCAACTGCTCGATTCATAACAAAAAAAACAATCACTCTGGACACCAACTCGATGAACCAAACGGATCAAAATCTACACTAACTATTGCAAACGAAACATGGAAACACTTACTCATTCGAATATTAATATAAACCTGGAATCAAAATCACTAGATCGAACCGATCGCTACAAACTAAATTGAAACTAATACGAATGGAATGAAAAATACAATATGGAAATTAAATATAATCTAATCTACCTCCTAACCTACTGGTAAACTACACTAAAAAAACAAAAAAAAGAATGTAAAAAGCTGCGTATGTGTATCATATCCTCCTCTTTTTATCATGCGTATTCTTTAAGCAGGGCCAATACTTCGATTTGCGCTTTAGTATCAAATTAAGAATAGGACAAGATATGTTTACAAGAGCTGGGCTGAGCCTTCCAACTGGGCCAGGATTAACAAATGGGCTGCAACAATAATATCAAGTGTTGGGCTATGACTGTAGCAGTTAGACTTTGCATTTGAAAATTATGGGTCAATCCGACCCATATAAATGGTGTCGGGCCGACCTAATAAGAGATGAAAGCACCGTTGGACTCGAAATCTCGTGCTATTTCCAATGGCATGCTCGAGAAATATTAATGACTTTGTCTTAATCTCGAAAAATGCGTAAACGTCTTCAAATCTTAACTAAAAGTCTTCGTTTTTGCTTCGTTTTCAATCCTTTGTACCTGCAAGAAATAACAACACAAAACAAACATATTTGCAATATAATTAAGCATATTTTAGTGTTATTAGTCCGATTTAGAGTGTTTTCCAGGGTATAAATGATGTATGTTCAAGCACACATCAGTAAGCTTAGTTGGACCGACAGGTGACCCTCGGGATCAACGAGTACGTTCTTAATTAATTGGTAAAGATTTGGTTAGTAGACTACTAGTGTATAAATTGCCATTAAGCAGTAAGTGGGTAAGTCGTATGAGCTAGGGTTTTAACAAAGATCACCATCTGCTTTAAATTCTTAAGATAGATTATAATCAGCAAATAAAGATGCTTTATGCGGATGCGTTTAATTGTGACAGAATTAACGTGTCTAGGTCTTAGAAAGAAGTAACGCCTAAGTCTTAAGAATGATATGCCGCCTCGAGATAAGTAATCATTGCACTAAATAAACAAACTAATGTTCTAATCGGATTAATAATGGTAATACCGTTTTCTTATATTAGGCTCGATCGCTTTATTATCTTCTGTTAATTAGCTTACGTGTGTTAAAATATCTTGAATTGGTTTTAGTCGCCACCAAACCCGTGCCAGTCTCTCGGACCAAAAACCCCCCTTATCCATTAGATGTAGGATTATTTTAGGTTTAACATAGGTTTAGAATATAATAGAACTAACACAGATTAGATAACCAAGATATCAATAAATTGAAAGTGTTTCTCGCTCTTAGTGATCGACACCCTACTTACCACGAAACTACCATCGATCGGGTACATTGCTCGTTAAAGTGTTGTTTTTGGTTTAGTCGGCAAAATATAAATTTAAAACTTGAATCATAAAATTATACACCACACAACGAAACATCAGGCTTACCTTTTATGGATCGCTGGTTGGTTTCATACTAGAATTTATATGATAAAATAAGTGTTTATTTGTTTTGGATTAATCTATCTAGAATATTTTTTTCATCGGTTTAGCACACCGATTATTTGCTTCATCTAAAATCATCACCAAGTCAAAACTTCATGTCTCATGTCAAATTAGAGTAAACTAAACATCGCTGTATTTGTGGTATTAAGCTTGTTTATTCAAAATAAACATTCCCTCACACAACCCCAAAACCAACGGCCATCTATACCTTATATATATTTTCTTCCTCTCATTAACTAACACACTCACTCCATTCAAAAATCAAACTATCCCATTTTCCCTCTCACTCAAACATGGAAAAACCTTCATCAATGGAAACTATCTCGGAAATCTTTAGTCCCGTCATGATCGTCATCATCATCTCGCTCATAATGCTCCTCTATCCGATACTTAAGTTCCCGCATGGAGATTTATTCTTCGTCTTGGCATTTTACATTTCCGTTGTTTTTCCTATCCTTTGTATTGCTTTAAGCATCGAAATAAAATATAATTAAAATAGTATCGTATTTTCTTTTGACTTCGTGAGTGTAACTTATTTTTTCATGAGTATTATACAAACCGCACTCTTCCGTCATATGCTAGGCATTCATTAAAAATAGTGATAAAATTAAAAGTAATCCTACAAAACACTAATAAATAAAAACTAAATAAACATACTTTTCGGGCCAAATCAAAAAAAGAAAAAGGAAAAATAAAGTTTTTATTTTTCTCGGAACCCTTCGTAATGAAGGTCGGGTCCCTCCTTAAGAAAGATCCGAGAGATCCGGCTATCTGATACTCGATAGTATCAATTCTATCTTTCTCTGTCTTTTCACTATTCAAACAAACCACTCCTCCCAAAAAAACCGCCATTAACGAATCTCATCACCACCCTTTTCCACATACAAACATCAATTGATTAGTGCTTCTCTTCACATTATAAGTCATTTTCATCACTCTCCTCTTTGATTTAATCATAGATCTGTATTTTCTCAAAATTAGGGATTATAAAATTAATCTTTCGTAATCGACAAATTTAACATAATTAACTAATTATGATTCCCTTAGTTAGGAATTGCATCTTTCTATTCAATTAAAAATCGATTCATGCATATAAACACTATGTCAAATAACCAAACAGTGTGTTACACTTTGTTAATACTTGTAAAAACGCTCTTTAAACTCAACAATATGTTTTCAAGAAGATGACATGTACATAGCTTGATCATCGTCGAAAATAACGACGACTTTAACTTTAATTTTTTGACTTAACAAAATTTTTATACACTAAGTATAAATGATGAAACAAACTCATAAATAAGATAGAAATTTCTTCCCACTTAATTTGTTATTATTCTTTTAGGTTTAAAATGCCAAAAACCATTCATAGAGACCATCAAGACACCATCCACTATACCCCCATGCATTACCTTACCAAGGGTCTCTCGGACCATGACAAAGCCATCTTTAAGAACCTTGAAAGACGCTTCTTTCATGAAGGTCGAGTCGTTCACCCATCCTATCTTAATGACACCATCATTCCCCAAGTCTTTTCCGTCATCAAGTTTGATTGCCTTTTACATATCGACGAAGAAATTTATCCCTTGTTTGTCCTCAAATTCTACAAGAGTGTTCGGATCACTCGAAACATCGATCAAACAATCTCAATTGCCTTTATATTTAGAAACCTAAAGATCGTTCTTCCTCTCCACCGCTTTGCTGAAATTCTTCGTGTTCCATGCAAAGGAGCATGCATGTTCACGGTTGATTGGTCTATTGTATCTCTTCCAAAAAGCATCGATCCTGATCCTATCTATCACACCCTTTTTGATGACCCAATCAATATTCGTAATGCCATATTCTATGAAAGACCATTTCTCAAACGTCTCACCAAAAAAGGTTAGATGATTATTCGTGATCTTTTTTAAATGGTGCTTAGTGAAATGAATCTCGACTTTAGAAAATAGGAGACCATCCTAAGCGAAAATGTCATTAGCCTTATGGGAAACAAAGATCATCCAAATGCTTGTCTCGTTTACATGCTCTATTGTCTTGCCACTTAAAAACCCTTCAACCTCGCCTACTACATGGCTAAGAGAATGGTTGGCATCATAAAAAATGACGCGATGGTGCTTCCTTATGGAATGATTCTCACTCGCATCTATAAGCATGTGACCACCATCCAGCCATGCCCTTTTGAACTGACGCACATCTCCTTACGGCCCATGTTATGGTTCCTCTCACAGAGGGACAAGTGAAAAGGATCTTGGTTAATGGGAAGAGGCCTCATCCTCTAACTTCCTCATCTTCCTCCTCTCAATATCAACCTCATGATCAAGAAGAAGTCGACCCGGTTGACAACTTTAAACTCGATCTTGTTGAGTATTGCAACCAACTTCGTCTCAGTCATGGTGCATAGGTGGAATTCAAGCAAACGATAAAGAATGCTCAAATTTCTAGGGCACTTCCTCTCCAAACATGGAAAAGATGAAGGAAGAAGTAGGTGACATGGCGGTGAAGATGTTTTAAAACTAGTGTTTTATGAAATGACAATTTGGTCAATACGTGGGTTTAACCCTTGGTTACTGTGTCTTAACAAATTTTCATGGATTTGATAATGAGTTTGTATCATAAATATTTATGCTTGTTGGAATCTTATTAAACTTGTTAGGATAGTTTGGCGGTATTTCAATCTAGAATAATAGGACCCATTTGGTTTAGCGTTTTAGTTTTTGGGGGATAGGTTTTTGTGTCACGGTAAGAATGAGGCAGCTGCGGTAGAAAGGACGAGAGACATAGACGGTGTTAAGGAGATAAGCAAATAGGATGGTGTGTTATTTGGGGTTTGGGGTTGGTATGGGGGGGGTGAGGACTAATGGGCGACTGGGGTGAAGACGGGGGGGGGGGGGCGTGGGAGGGGCGTACGGAAGGGTGGGAAGAGGAGGGAGGTGGGTCAGGCGACTGCGGGGGAGACGAGGCGCGCGATTGCAGATCGGAGAGGGGGGCTGAGGCGAAGTGCGGCGGAACGAGGGAAACTGGGTTTTGGAACGGGGGGGGAAAGGGGCGGAGCGTAGGGTGAAATGTTGTGCGGGGGAGGGCGGAGAGCGGATATGCAGCGATGTGGTGGAGCGGGAAAGGTCGTGGATTGGGGGGATGGAGCAATGGCAGGAGAGGTGACACCTGGAGGAGGGGGGCGGTCGATGCGGGAGGAAAAGGACGGGAAGAGGGGGGGTAGGCAGTCGTTGGAGTGGGTTGTTCAGAATAGGGGGGCGAGAGTGAAAGGAGCGGAGACGGGGAGGGTCGAGTGGAATAATGCGGTCACCGATGTGACGAGGGGGAGGCCGGGCGCGGGGTGGGGTGGGGGTACGGTCATAATGTCAGGCGATCGGAGGGGAGGGGGCTGGGCGTGAGGATCTGGATGCGTTCGGTTTTTTTTATTTTTTTTTTTCTTCTGTTTTCTGTTACCAACCCCCAACCACCAAAAAACACCCACCCACCCTCACCACACACCCCCAACACCTCCCCCACCCATTCCTTCCCAGCGTTATGTTCGCTTCTTTATATGTGTGTTGCAGCAAAGCCCAGAACCCTTTGCCAAAGGAAACCGGTATTCTGCGGGTCAATAGCAAGTTTCGCTCGCGAGCACCTCATTTTTAGTTTGTTGAACTTTTAGAGCACCTAAATTTAGTTAGGTAATTTAAACATGTATTAAGATACCAATAGTAGAGAGAGAGAGAGACCCCCACTGCTCCTCCTCTCTGCATCGATCACTTCACCCCACTAAATGAGAGAGAGAGAGAGTGATAATAGAGACATCAGTATTGTGTTAGAGGATTAATTTACTTTGATGGATTAATCCTACTAAGGTTGACACGACTGATGTTGCTTAATCATTCCTCCAATACGCAAGTAATTTAGATACTCCCTCACGCACTTAGTCCACTTTTAAAATAGCCTCAAGTACTTCATCCTCCACAAGAAACCCACCAAGAAAGGTTGCTCGAACTAGCATTATCGACATCTCCTCTAATGAATCATCTCCACTTTGAGAACCTTAAAACGTCATTGCCATTCCCACTACAATACTCACTCTATCCACTCAACTCACGTATTGCCTACGCATCTCACACCTATACCTAGTATTAACATTTCGTACATTACCACCCCTAGCACATACGAGTCTCATCTGCAACCACTCCGACTACCTCAACCACACACATACTTAACAAACTTGAAGCTCTTGTGCTCGACCAACTGTCCCAGTTTGCCACCTCCTTCCGCACTCGCCCCCCCTTGCCAGCCACAAATCCCCCATTGTCACTTAATCCCCCAACCTACATCGATAATCCTTCTAACTCCATTTCCTCCCCCCCTCACTCCCCCCCCCCCCCCCCCCCTATTCTCTTCTTCCAACCCTACACCCCCTCCAAGACGCGCGCGCTAATCAACCACCGCCTCCCACACTCGAACAAATTGTTAGCCAACCTCTTCCACTTACCGATCGCATGGAGTTTGAACCCTGCCTCCCACCAACAAATCTCACTAGGAGAAATGGTAGATTTAGCACTTTTTCAGAACTAATCTACGGAACCAGTAACAAATCATTATAAAGAACTTAACACCATAACTACATATTTGTCAATGACATAGAAACCGCCATCCAATTGCACAAAAGGTACAAATGATACCCACAAGCATTCCATCACCACTTCCCTTCAAGTACCCTCTTCCACTCATCACACTTCTTTCTGTAGGTGATTTGACAATTAAATAACATATTATTAATAATTAAACGCAGCAGATAAATCACCAATCAACGGATCCATAGAGTCATATGATCAATCAAAGAAAAACAAGAAAAGTAATACCTTTGTAGTGTGATCGGTAGAATCAAACGGTGACCTTCACTCTAACTCGAAACACCCAATGAAACCAAGTGATCAATGGAGATCACCTCTATGATGTATCTACACTACACTTCCTTGTATACCAATTAGATACTAGTCTTAACCCCGTAACCTTGGAATTCACCTTGAATAAACTAGATACAAAGTGATTGAAAAACAAGAACACGAAAACCTTTTTTTTAAAGAGTGTGTTTGTGCCGTGTATTTATAAGAGGGAGGAAGGTAGAGACATTTGGAAAGTTGTAATCAAATTAATATGGGAATCAATTAGGAGATCATCACATTTAATTTGATTGGTCAAACAATCTTATCCCTTCTCTTAATACCATAAATGGCCGGCCCCTATATGGCTCATATGGGCCCTCTTTTTTGTTTTCCATGTCTAATTAACTAAGTACAATACTTAGTTATTAGAAGCCCGATAGTTATCCTGTGTTACGTGGGTTATACCGTAAATACAATAAATACGATATATAAAATGGTACCTCAGTGTATATGTGTGTGACCCATTCAGACTCACATAGTTTGTGTCTAGCATATTAATTAGTTATTATGACATGAGCATACTCCAACAGCTCCTACTTGCGCACGTGATAATAAAGTAATTATACAAGCAAAGGTTAGCGTCTAGCAACACGCCAATGCCCCCAGAGACATATGAGGATAGTTTCTTAAACATCTCATTTAATTTGGTTTAGATATTTATCACCCTTTTGTTGTAGATACTATGTTGAACATCTGATATGGATCATTAGTCATTCTAATGTCTAACACTTCTGTTTCTCGATATAGACATCGAACTAGATTACAAAATCAATTAAGTATCATCTTAATTACATTTGGGTACGGCCACACATACATTTTTTCAAATAATCGAGGGGCCCAGTAGTATCTTACTCCATTACATGTGGATGAACAAATCCTATTTTGACTGCACGTGTCCGTTATGTGTTTTACATCCCTCCTAAAAATGGCCTTTATAACAGCCTTTAACAGGTTAGCGTTAAACCATATCAAAGATTGACATTCCACACACACAAAACCTACTTGCATCTCAAGTCTGAGGATGAGAGACATAACCAATTGTGAGATTTACTATTGACGCCGATCCATGTGGGGAATACTCGTAGGTTGGGTCAGCCCAATGTTCATCCAATGAACAACATATGAGTTTGGCGATATCATCCATTAATATTCATACCATATGAATATGACCAAAACACTCATATTTGCCTTATTTCAATGATACTCCCGTATCATTAACCGACAATGGACGATTTAGAATAAATAAATTATTCATGGAATTAAACATGCTAATATAGAACATAGTTGTATAAATGAA
>BQNB010091834.1:0-26772 GCA_026074375.1 Tanacetum coccineum | reverse complement strand
CGGCAAAATATGTTCAAGGGTGTGACGCTTGTCAACGGGTAGGAAATATTACCTCATGGAACTAAATGCCCTTAACCAACATTCTTGTCAGTGAGATCTTTGACATCTAGGGGATTGATTTCATAGGTCCTTTTCCCTCATCGAGAAAAAACAAATATATTCTTGTAGCTGTCGATTATGTTTCAAAATGGGCCGAGGCCGAAGCCCTGCCTATTAATGATGCACGTGTCGTAGTGAAATTCATAATAAAATTATTTTATAGATTTGGAATTTTGAAGGCTCTAATTAGGGATCGTGGAACACATTTTTGCAATTCCCTCCTCGAAAAAACACTTAAGAAATATGGAGTAACACATAGACTTGCTACTCCATATCATCCCCAAACTAGTGGACAAACAGAGAATACTAATAGAGCCATTAAGCGAATCTTGGAAAGAACGGTTAACGGAAACAAAAAAGAATGGGCAGATAAACTGGATGATGCACTATTGTCATTCAGGACAGCTTATAAAACACCTATTGGTAGTACACCATTCAAGATTATTTATGAAAAGGCATGCCACTTGCCAATCGAACTGGAACATAAGGCATATTGGGCCTTAAAAATGTAAATCTTGACTTAGATGCTGCAGGAAAACATAAATTCCTTCAATTAAATCAACTTGATGAATTTTGGACTGATGCATATGAGAATTTACAAGCATATAAAGTAAGGACTAAACATTGGCACGATTATAAAATTATGGATAAGGAGTTTCAAGAAGGGGAAGAGGTATTAGTCTTCAATTCAAGATTAAAACCTTTTCCAGGGAAACTTAGAACTAGATGGTATGGATCATATACGGTAAGAAAAGTTTATCCGTATGGAACAGTCGAAGTGTTAGGTAAAAACAAAGTTTGGTTTAAGGTAAATGGACACAGGCTAAAGAAGTATCATGGACACGAGATAGACGAGATTAACGAAACAATATACTTTGTTAAAACGTAGAATAAGCATGAGTCTAACTTAAAGACTCGGTAATAAATAAAAGTGCTTGCTGGGAGACAACCCATCCTTTATTTAACAAAATTTCCTTTTTACATTAGTCGGTTTGCATGTTTCTTACTTTGTTTTGCAGAATCCAGAAGCTAGGAGGCAATTATCGAGACCGGATCGACTCATAATCGTGTGGTAACCTTGCTGAATTTGCAGTAGTTACAACGTAACAACTTTAGTTTATGCCGTAACCACTGCAGTTACGACGTAAACCATTTCATGGTTACGCCGTAACACCTTAAAGCTTAAAAATTTTAACCTTGATTACGACGTAACCATGAGAGTTACGACTTAACCTCCTATTGAGTCCTTAAAAATTTAAGTTTTAAACATGTCTAAACCTTGTATACGTAAATGGAATTTGTGGGTATGTTCTCTGGAAGCCCTCACGAGACTAAAATCGTCCACTTAGGCCACCAAGTGGTTTAAAAGGCTTGTTAAATATGCTAAATGCAACCGTGATTCCTACAAAAGTGAGTTAGGTTTGTATTTCCTGTACACTTCATAATTTTTGTAGAATGATTTTATGCTTTGGTTTGTTTTGTGATCATAGGGGATAAAGAGCTTGTGAGAAGACAGAAATAATCTAAAGATTTCCGCTAAATTTCAAATTTCAAAGAAATGCTCAGGGAGTTTCTTGTCTTAATTTTACTCTTTCCTTTTTATTTCATTTCCTTAATGTACAATAGGGACATGGTACAAATCAAGTAGGGGGATGGGAGTATAATTAATACTTGACGTATGTTTTGCCTTTGATTTTCTAGTTTTCTTTGAAAATTATGCCAATTTTAAAATTTGTAATAAATTTTTCTTAAATAACTAGAATATATCTTTGCTGAATGCACATTACCCTTTATTATTACTTGGTGGGATTTATGCCTAATACTCCGTTTCCATCATATTACTAAAAAATACACCAAAATATTGAGTGTGCCGGTAGTATTGTAGACTTTATAACTTGGCTTGTACATTATTTTGAGACCTAATTGATTAGTAGGAATGGATAAGTTCAAGAAGGCAACACTTAGGAAATCACCCAAATAACCTACATATGTATGTTTATTGACTTGTTACACTAACTTGTCGACCTCCCGTGATAAAACCTTTTGTTGCACTAATTATTAGTACATGATACCCCTAGATCACCCTTGTTAAATCAATCTATGTTTTCACCTAATGTTATATGTATCGTTACACCATTTCGCCTTAACCTACCATGTAGACTATAGTTATCTTTGTGTTGAAATCTCTGGCTACTTAAGTCCATGGTTCGGGGGAATGGAAACAAAAATTTTATGCATCCGTGGAAGACCAATCAGTTATGATCTATAAAGACCCTCTTGTATCACCACTTTCTATATTGTTTATCTCAAGTGGGGGGATGTGCATATAATATCAGATGTTGCAGGGTAATAATTAAAGATATAAACTCCTGTAACATTTTCATATTTATCATGAAGAAATTAAAGAAAAGAGGGTGAAACAAAAAGCCACCCATGTGCTAAAAAATGTAAAGATGGTGCAAAATAAAAATAAAAAATGGAGCTAGTAGCCCATTATTACACCAAGACATCTCAGTAATTATGAAGAATGGAGCTAGTAGCCCATTGTTACACTAAGTCCTCCTAATACTCATAAAGAATGAAGCTAGTAGCCCATTATTGAAGATCAGATTTTCAGACTTAGACTCTTGGACCCATGGATGGATAGTGGCTAGTTATGACAATATTAGATTACTTTAGACTATTTGTTTTGTCTTTTTATATTAACAACCATTAAATGTGTATCCTATGTCTATCATAACCCCTTTATCACCCTTTAAAAACCATATTATCCTTGCTGCTTTCAAGAATTATTTAGACCTTAATTCTAACTGGTGCATATTTGTATACTTTCCAAGCTTATGATAGAATACATGCTATGACTGTGCAATTGAGCGATCACCCCGAAAATGAAACACTTAGACTAGTGGAGAGCTGAGTGACTTTTTATCCCCTTTTCGTGAGGTGTCCGACTTTAATGTTTTCTAGCATAAGAGTTTTATAAATTTATTTCTTGAAGTTATTCTCGAGAAATCTTTTTATGAAATGTTCTAACAGGTTATACTTGAGGGCAAGCACAAGTCAAGTGGGGAGATATTTGATAACATCAAATATTTAATACTTTTTGGTGCCAAAATACCCCTATATTACCTGCAAATGTTTCACTAACACTCAAAAACAAGATATTTTCTATCATTTTATAGTTTTTAGGTTAAATGCAGGAAAGTGACAAGAAACAAGGGAAAAAGGACTCAAAGTGTAAATATTTAAAGAATGTTACTGCGTAACTCCAAAAGTGGTTACACCGTAACATATATTAAGCAAGTACGAAGATCAAGGACAACTTTACGGCGTAACACCATATCTAGTTACGCCGTAAACATGAATTTGGAAGGAAATCTTACCATAGATAGAGTTACAGCGTAACACCCTACATGGTTACACCATAACCATGAAGATCTCCAAATATAGAAGGAAGATCACGTACTTATGGACATTATTTGAAGGTTACGACGTAACATCATATCTGGTTATGCTGTAACAACTGCTTAAATATGGAATACCGTGTAAGAAGGTTACAATGTAACACCTTTATTAGTTACGCCGTAACAGGTTTGATACCTATAAATAGAGGCCTCATTCAAGCTATTCTGACATCACTTCCTCCATAGCCAATTGGAGAAGCGACAAAGGCTTCCAACCTTCAAAGAATTCCACCTGGAGTCCAAGGGAGATCAAACTTTATTTACTTTTTGTATTTAATCGTTCAAATACGAATACTGTAAGAATTATGAGCATTCAATCTATGATTACTTTTATTTCTTGTTGTGTTTCTGTTACCATGAGCGGCTAAGCACTTAAAGTGCTGGCCTAGTTATGTAGTTACTTTTGTTATGATTGTTTCCTGTTAGATTATGGTTTCGTTAGATATTCATTGACTATCGTGTAACCCTGGGTTTTGGAAGTACAGGTGGTTTGGACCTAAAACCAACAACAAGAAATTATATGAAGCGAAGAAGCTTTGCTACTCATACATGCTCTTCCCAATGAAACATCAAATACTTTTAGTCTTACCAGCTGATGGCTCTAACAATGTTTGGCTGCTATCAAAACAACTATATAGATGTAATTATGCCACTAAGAAAACACAGAAGACACTTTTAAAGCAACAATATGAAAATTTTAGTGCATCAAGCATAGAGTCTCTTGACTCTATCTTTAATAGGATCCAGAAGATTGTCAGAAGGCTTGCAATTTTAGGTGTAGTCATACACTTCAATAAGACAAGACTTAAATTCAAAATTTTTGAACAGCTTGCCTCCTGAGTGGAATACTCATGTAGTAGTCTCGATGAATAAGGCTAAAATTGAAACAATGAGCATCAATGACTTGTACAACAACTTTAAGATTGTTGAACAAAGTGTAAAGAAATCTGTTGGTGCAAGCAGTGGTGCTCAAAATTTGGCCTTTATGACTGCTTCAAGCACTAGCAGTACTAATGATATTAATACTGCTAAGCCTGCATATGAAGTTAGTACTGTTAGCCCTAATGTTAATGTTGCTACTCCTCAAGTTAGTACTGCTAGCTTTAGTGATAATGCTATGTATGCTTTCATGGTTGAGAATCCTAATGGTTCTAATCTCATATAGCAAGACTTAGAGAAAATTTATGAAGATGATCTGGAAGCAATGGATTTGAAGTGGCAGCTCTCTCTGCTAAGTATGAGGGCAAAGAGGTACTATCAGAGGACATGCAAGAAAATTTTCATTAATGCTAATAATACTGATGGGTATGATAAATCCAAGGTAGAGTGTTTCAACTGTCATAAGATGGGACACTTTTCCAGAGAGTGTAGAGTACCAAGAACCAAAGAGGGTTAATTCAGAAATCAAGACAACACTAGGAAGCAAGGAAACAATGAAGATACATCTTCAAAGGCAATGTTAGCTATAGATGGTGTAGGTTTTGACTGGAGTGACATGGCAGAAGAACAGGTTTAGGCAAACATGGCTCTAATGGCATTTTCAGACACTGAGGTATACACTGATAAAACTTGTTCTAAAACTTGTATGAAAAACTATGAAACTCTTAAGAAATAGTGTGATGATTTGATTGTTAAGCTTAATCAAACTGAATTTACAGCAGCTACTTATAAAAGAGGTTTAGCAACAGTAGAAGAACAACTTATCACATATAGAAAGAATGAGGTTCTTTTTAGTGAAGAAGTTGCAGTTCTTAAAAGAGAAGTAGCTTGTAAAGACTATGAAATAAATGTGCTTAAAAGTGAGTTTGAAAAAGTTAAGCAAGAAAAAGATGGCATTGAATTTAAAATTGAGAAATTTGATAAGGCCTCAAAAGACTTAGATCAGTTGTTAGGAAGTCAGATAACTGACAAAAGTAAAAAGGGTTTGGGGTATAGTGCAGTTCCTCCACCTCATCCTTTAATCTATAATAGACCTAAAAAGCTTGATCTGTCTTATTCTGGTCTTGATGAATTCAAAGAGCCTGAATTCAAAGGGTATGGTCCTGAGAATAGTGAGCAAGAGTCTAATGTTGTTTGTGATAAAAAATCAGATGATTCTAAGGAAAATTCTGATGAGTCTTTGGTAGAAGAACAAGTATCACAAGACACAAGTAGCTTTGTTGAGTCTTCACTTAATGTTGATAAAGAAACTGTTTTTCCTGTTGATAAAAAGGTAGAGTTAGCTAAACCTAAAAATCATGAAAAACCAGTTAAAAGGTCAGTTAGGTATGCAGAAATGTATAGATCACAATCTCCTAGGGGGAATCAGAGGAATTGGAATGGACAGAAGTCCAATCAACTAGGAAAAGATTTTGTGATGTATAACAAAGCTTGCTTTATATGTGGAAGTTTTAATCATTTGCAGATTAATTGTGATCACCATCAAAGAAAAGAAATAGTATCTAGAAATAATTACAATAGGGTGGATGCCAAAACCACACACCCTAGTGTACACAGGAATATGTCTCCAAGAGCAGTTTTGTTGAAAATTAGCTTCACGCCACTTAATCTAGTTTAGCCTGTTTAATACTAGCTCACCCCAAAACATAGGTCATAAGTGCAAATCAAAGTCACAACATTTTTTTTTAAACAAGAAGGACACAATCAACTGCTAAGAGGCCATTTTTATAAGCAAACAAAAAATCCCCATTTAAAACCTTTAAAAAGAAGATTGTGCATACTGCAAAAAGACATTATTATAACGGAAGGCCTAGAGCAGTTAATACTGCTAGGTTTTATTCAAGACAAGTTAATGCTATTAGGGTAAAAGGAGTAAATGATGTAAAGTCCTCAGCATATTGGGTTGGAGACCTACCAAAACCTAATGTGCATTACAGCTTTTAAATAAGACACAATACAATGATGCACGATGGCATATCCAATCAGATTCTCACTGGGGGTCCCTAAAGGAATAAATGTTCCTCCTTATCCTTTATGACAGGGCAAGCCACAACATGATGAGAAAGGATGTGTTATATCATAAGTATGTTCAAAAGAATCAAAAAAATCTAGGAATGTCAAAAGAGGTCGAGACACCAAGATACCTCAGTCTAGTGGTCCCTTTGTAAAGGTTGGTGATGAGGCTGTCCATAAGGAGTTGGGTGACAGAATAGAAAGGGCTGCCACTACTGCTTCTAGTTTAGAAGCAGAACAGGACAGTGGTAACATCAATAAGACCCAATCCATGGCAACACTTAATGACATTAACTCCTTAGGGAATGGGTTTCAGGTAGTGGTTCCCAGTGCTAAGATACCATATTAGGGATGGGAATGCGCAAACTAGGTTTTGAGATGGACATCTAAATAGTCTAATGATCCACCTCTCTCAAGAGGTTACACACTTGGAAGTGGGGAGGACAATATGAAACTTTTAGAATTGATAGAACTTTGTACATAACTGTCATATAAAAACAGAAAGAGTGTCTTGGTGAGCCAAAAAGAAATGAGAGATTAAGTGAGCTTAAAATAGAAAGAGAGATGTGTGCATAAAAACATAATGATAATTCATGTGAGCAAAAAGAATTTGAGAAAAATGTGAGCATAAAAATAGAAAGGAGAGCTTGTGAAATCAATTTGATAATGAAAATTGATTTTTAATGACATTAGGTAATTACTAGTTTTTTGAAAGTTACTGCTGCTAAGCAACAGTTTCTACGTTGTATAAACCTTAAATACGCTAAATCTTATGTTGATGATGTTGGTTCATTAATGCTGGTAGGCAATGTTAAGGCTGCCAGTTCAAGTTCCTGCTGCTGAGGTGAATTATAAATACTTCGATTCAGGTTTCCATTTACTTCCTTATTCGATTTCATCATTCAAACACTGATCTCTAAACATAAACCAGAACTCAATTTCATACTTTTATTATCAAATCATCATTATGTTCAAGCCCTAAGTTTGCAGAAAATGTACAATGTGGTCGCGTTCTTGAAAAACTGTAGAAGGTGATTGGTTTGTAGAGATGATTGATTTCTTGAAAAGGAAGTTATGTCATTATGCTTTAACGGTCAATCGAAATCATCTACACATAACTGTATTGAAACAATTTAGCAACGCCAAGGTACAAACAGTTAATGGAATGCGTCAGTTACAAGTCCTAGTTGATAAAAAGAGGGTTATCGTTACAGAGTTAAGCATTAGGAGAGATCTTCACTTGGATGATGCAGAAGGTACTGATTGTCTTCGAACTGTTACTATTTTTGAAGAATTGACACGTATGGGGTATGAAAAGCCTTCTCAAAAGCTTACTTTTTATAAAGCCTTTTTCTCTCCACAGTGGAAGTATTTCATTCACACTATTACACAATGTCTAAGTGCAATTCATAGCATGTAATGATTCAGTTTGTTCAATGGCTTCTTTATCATATGCTTGCAACAAATCAAATTTTAATTAGGTCTAAGTACCTTTTGAATCTATTGGTGAAACACTTAGATGGAGGGTCAAATTCCTTGATGTATCCACGTTTTCGTACAAAGTTTTAATAATCAACAACTGGAGATAATGTCCAACTCATAAGAAGAATTTTGTTATCCCTTTCACACAAAGAATGTTTTTGCTAAATATAATAGACCATGGTAAGGATTGTTTCTAGAGAATAACACCCTTATTTGATACTATGATGGTTTTAAGCTTCTAAAGAAAATTGGGTGAGATTCCGATCATCAAACTGATTCCACTCAAGTACACCACTCTTAATCACCCATCTACGATCCTCTAAACCTTAAGAAGAACAACATCTACAAGACTCAAAGACAGGAGGAAAAAAGGGGGGGTTTTTTCTTCAAGATGAGCAAAGCATAAGCAAATTGTATACCCCACCCCTTCCCATGATCCACAACTAGTGGTGAGGATAGCATTCAACTAACTTAATTTGCTGGTTTTATAAGACCAATTGCAACAAAATCAGGTTCTTGATTTAGAAAAAGCAAAGGATGCTCAAGCAAAGGAGATTGCTGCTTTGAAGAAGAGGGTCCAGAAGTTGGAAAGGAAGAAGACTTCAAGAACTACAGGTTTGAAGAGACCTCAAGAAGGTTGGTATTACTAGAAGATTTGAAGGTCCTACTAAAGATCAGGTGAGTTTAGGTGATCATGAAGAGCAATCAAAACAGGGAGAAGTAATTACAGATCTTGATAACGTGATGAGGTAACTTTAGTTGATGAAACTCAAGAAAGACAAGATGATGAATTAATGTTTGATACTGGAGTTTTGGATGCTGATGAGATACCTGTGGAAGCAAAAGTTGATGAGAAAGATGAACAGAGTACTAAGCTTGATGATAGTATTGTTGGTGAAGCAGTTACTACTGCTAGTGTTAAAGATAGTGCTGCTCCTACAACTATTGAGGAAATCACTTTGGCTCAAACACTTATTCAGATCAAAGCAGCTAAGCCTAAAGTTGTTACCACTGCTGCTACAACAACAACAACTACAAGACCTAAGGCTAAAGGGGTAGTAGCACAGGAGCCAAGTGAGTTCAGAGTTTCACAAAAGGCACAATCTTCAATTTATAAAGACAAAGGAAAAGGTATTATGATTGAGCCGTTAAAGACTACGAGCTCAAGACTAAAGTCGAAGCATAGTATGCTAGGTTTAAGTTTCTTATAAATTAGAGTGACCTCCCTTAGGGAGAGATTGTTAGAAATACAAAAAAGTATCAGTCACTACCAATATAGTTAGTAGTAGCTTTTAGTAAGTCGAAAGGTTAAGTTAGAAAGCTAACCGGGCTAAAGGCCTATGGAAAGCCTCTTATGAGGCCCATGGCAGGCTAATACCCTTTGTATAAAAGCCCTCTCCACACATGGAGAGGGTGTTGGTTGTTTATTTTTCTCACATAGTAATCTAATTGCACTTTCTTTGTTTCTCTCTCTAAGTGTTTATCCAACTACCTCTTTCTCTCTCTAAAACTCTAAACGAATCCTTCATCTATATGTGTTAAGATATTTTACATGCTTTAGACTCTAGGCTATTCAAAATGGATGTAAAAAGTGCAGTCCTAAATAGTTTTATCAACGAGGAGGTATACGTGGCACAACCTCTAAGATTCACTAGCACAACCTCTCATCATCGTTCAAATATATGTCAACAACATTAAATTCGGTTCAACTTGTCAAGACATGTGTGATGAATTTTCCAAAATCATGCATGACGAGTTTGAGATGAGCATGATGGGTGAACTTAAATTCTTCCTTGGATTACAAATAAAACAAATGGAAGACGATATATTTTCTTAATCAATCTAAATAAATGCTTAAGAAATTTGGCTTAAAGGATTCTAAACCAATGAAAACTCCCATATCCTCATATACTAAATTCACGAAAGACGAAGAGTGTGAGTCGGTAGATAGTACCTAGTATCGAGGCATGATAGGTAGTTGACTCTACCTAACGGCAAGTAGGCCCAATATCATGTTTCATGTCTGCCTTTGTGCATGCTTCCAAGAGGATCCCAAAACCTCTCATCTTGAAACGGTTAGGCGTATCTTCTGATAGATTAAAGGCACTACGCACTTAGGATTATGGTATCCTAAGGGGACCGGCATAGAAACCGTAGTATATGCCGACTCTGATAATGCAGGAGATTTTGTGAACAGAAAGAGCACTAGCGGTATTTGTACGTTCGTGAGATGTCGCTTAACATCTTGGTTCTCGAAGAAACAAACAGCTCTTGCTATATCCACTACTGAAGCCGAATCCGTAAGCCCCTAAAAGGCATGTCAACAAGCAATATCGATGAAACAAGCTCTTATCGACTACGACATTCGACTCGACGTATCCCAATCATGTGGGACAATAAAGGCGCAATTGACCTTTGCAAAACCCCGGTGCAACACTCTTAAACTAAACACGTCAAAATTCGTTACCACTTTCTTCGTAATAATGTCCATAATGGACATATCTCTATCGAAAAAGTGTCATACGTCGACAATATCACCGACATTCTCACTAAACCCCTTAAACGTGAATCGTTTAACTATTTACGTCTTGGTTTAGGAATGGTGGAACACATTCCAAAAATCGTTCTCCTTTTCTTCTATCTTAATTCTAGTCCGTGTTTCACTCCATTTTGTGATAACTTAATTACTTCATCCGAAAGTATTTTAAGCATTTTTAACTCGCGAAATGCAAATTAAAAACGTTAGTCTTTCAGTAAATTTTTTAGTCAAAAATCAAGTCCAAAACTCCTCTACTAGAGGCGGCCCCATATCGTGGGCGGCCCCTTAATTAATCTAGGGGCCCCCATATCGATATGGGACCGCTACCAGTCAGGACTAAATGTCTGCACACTTTTTTAAACACAAAAACAAACACACCCTTCCTCTCTAACTGCAGCGACGAAAGACAACCAAAACCCACCAAATTGACAATGATCGTTGTTGCAGACATTTACAATGATCTCATGAACAAAATTCGAGATACATAATTCATATGTATTTTTTGACATGTTTGGATGAGCAAAATTAAATTAAGGAGCGTTTAGGTTAACTTATAGGTTTTATTTTTAGAGTCGAGTTAACCGTTACTCCACATTTGTTACATATAGGCACACACTAGGTAAGAGTCCATAATTGACATTACAAGCACATAATAATAATTTGAACAATATTTTGATATAGGTGACAATGCCGCGTAAAACTGTTAAAGATCACCAAAACACAAAAAACTACATTCTAATAATTTCACATGAATACACTTCACCTTTAAGAGAAATACTTATATATCTTGAAAGTCATTGCATTCATGAGGGTCGGGTAGTTTTTTCAGATTTTGACAATTTGGTCTATGTTGGGTCCATGTTTAGTCATATTGTAGAAACAAAGATTTATCTAAACATACAACAAATATGAAAGAAATCTAGAGAAAGAAAGGAGTAGATGGTTGCTTCTAGTGAGAGAAAGTAAACAGAGAAAACTTGTATATTGAAAATGAGAGAATGAAATAACCAACACCCTCTCCAAGCTATGGAGAGGGTACTTATATCTTTGGAGTGGCCAGTTAGGGCTTAGGCATCCATAGGCTTTGGCCTGACTAGCTTAGTACAGTTCAAAATATTATACTATAAGCTATCTAATGATATATTAGAAGTGACCGATACTTTTTGTATTTCTAACAATCTCCCCTAAAAGGAGGTCACACCAATTTACAAAAACGTAATCCTAGCATACTATGCTTGTCTTCAATGTTGTGCTTGTAGTCTTGATTTACTTGTGATATGTTGTGGTGATCTTTGACTTTAGGCTTGAGCTTGTTCCTTTGACTTTTATCCTTTTGACAAATCAACATCTTTGCTTGTCTTCCGTCTTTTCAACCCTTTGTTTGATCCAGGTGGAGGGTCTTCATCTTTGTCCTTATCTTTATGGCCCCTTTTTATTGAATATGATTATCCATTAGATTCAAAGAGGTCCTTGTCAATCTTCTAAGATTTAACTAGTCCATTGTAGAGTTCTTTGTGTTCTTTAGCCCCTTGATACGATTGACTTTTTTGCATCTTGTCTAAAAGGATCTTCTTTAATTCAAACTCTGTGAGTGACGTTGCAGCCTCATATGTAGATTGAGTTTGTGAAGAAGATTTAGCTAACACGATGTTCTCAATTGATTCATTGACGGTTCTTGTAATCACAGGAGTTGCGAAGTCAGATACTGCCTTTGGTAGAATCTAAGGAAGTTGAGTCTTGACTTCATCATTGATGATGGCTTTCATTGATTTCTCAATGAGATCTATGTATCTCTTCTTCTCATCTTGAGCTTTCTCTTCAAATTCTGCAGTGTATGACTGGAAAGCCTTCTGAATAGAATCAGACTCAGTCCTTACATCATCACTATCACTATCATCATCATCATTGTCATTGTCATCATCATTACCATCATCATCACTAACACCATCACTTTCTTCATCATCTCTACTATTTCTTCAAGACTCGTTTTCACTATATGAAGAATATGCTTTTGACACATCGAGAACCCCTAGTTTCACACCAGTTCCTTTACTTGTGTTAGTAGACTTGCCTTTTGGCTCATCAGGAATATCTGATTCAAAATTAGCTCCCTCACTTGAGCTACTTGCTTAATGGATATTTGTATCCCGTTTGCTTTTCTTAAGAGCTTTCTTCATTTGAGCATCGTCTAGTAAAGCAGCCTCAGACAGCAACTCAATACCTTTGTTCTTATGAGTGGTAACTGGTGCTTTATTCTTCAACACAAACACACTAGGAGTGTCTCTGATTTTTACACCAGTAGACTGTTTTCTTAAAGGATTCTTTGAGGAAACATCTTTCTTGGCAGATGCAGTCTTCTTTTTAGAAGGAGTTTCTTTAGGAGATTTAGTGATTGTCTTGATTGTAGGAGAGGCAGTCTTTTTATATATCCGTTTGGATTTGGAGTTGCTACTCCAATAGCAAATGAAAAGTAAGTCTGGTAGGCAGTAGAATCTCATATCATTTGATTAGTCATTACTGCAGGAATAAGGACCCCATAAACTTGATAGTCTTCATCCTTGGAGACAAATCTCAAGGTACCTAAAATGCAGTCATCCTGAGCAGTATGCATAAACATCCTGTTCCTCATTGAAATAGACTTATCTTTTGAAAAGAAGTGATTAATGATAGCCTTTGTAAATCTGGGATAGTACATTTTCTCTTATTTCTTGAAGTCTTTGTTATCTATCTGTGATGCGTATTTTATTTTAAAATATATTTTTACCAAGTTTTAAATTTATAAAAGTCGATCTACCTGACAACGCACTAACAGGCAGAGAACCCGATCGTAGGTAGTATAGAATGGTAAATTCGAGGTCGTCCCAAGAGCTAAGATGTAATTAGTTTTAATTTGAAATGTCACATTAAGAAATAGTTTTTGATTTGATTTGAAAGGAATTTAAAATAACAATAAAATTAAATACTGATAATAAAAAGAGTTGGAGATATCAGGAGAGAAAATGTGCTAACCTAGTTACTTCATTACTATTGTTATGAAAATGTTTTCCTTTGCAATGTTAAACTATGGTTTCATTAGTGGTTTCTAAGGTCGATTGACTTGAATAAGCAAATATAGTCTATCTTATACTTCCTGCGATTTTGACTCAGTCCAAATCGTATAGGAGGTAGGATATCCAGGTTGCAATGATTAATCTCAACTATTCCCAAAACATAACTAATAACCTATAAAGATTATTAACCCCCTCTAAAAGAGTTCCTGTGCTTTTTAAGTATATTGAGTGATAAGTGCGGTGACCGGTTAGTTCCTACACTAGGGGTCGAAGTCATAGATCCTCCCTAGTACCCGATCGATCCCATATTGACTAGATAATCTAATAATGGGGCAAGCAAGGTCCAAACCACCCGTACTACCAAAACCCAGGGTTACATGATAGTCAAGGAATATCTAACGAAACCATAATCTAACAGGAAACAAACATCATAACAACAGTAATTATATAACTAGGCCAACACTTTAAGTGCTTAACTGCTTATGGTAACGGAAACACAACAAGAAATAGAAGTAATCATAGATTGAAAGCTCATAATTTTTACAGTATTCGTATTTGAATAATTAAATACAAAAAGTAAGTAAAGTGTGATCTCTCTTGGACTCCAGGTGAAATTCTTTGAAGGTTGGAAGCCTTTGTCGCCTCTCCAATTAGCTATGGAGGAAGTGATATCAGAATAGCTAGAATGAGGCCTTTATATATAGGTATCAAACCTGTTACGACCGTAATAGATATAATGTTACGCTGTAAACCTTCTGACACTACATTGTCATAATAAGCATAGTTGCGGCGTAACCAGATATGAGCGTTAACGCCGTAACCTTTCAAATAATATCCACACTTACTAGATATTCATATCCATATTTGTAGATCCTTCATAGTTACCGCGTAACCATAAGGTGGTGTTACGGCCGTAACAGCTATCTTTGGTAAGAATTTCCTTCCAAATACATGTTTAAGGAATAACTAAATCTGGTGTTACGCCAAAAAGAATGTCCTTGATCTTCGAACTTTGCTTAATATATGTTACGAAGTAACCATTACAGGTGATACGCCGTAAACATTCTTCACAGAGATTACACTTTAATCCCTTTTTCCCCTTGTTTCTAGTCACTTATTCCTGCATTTTACTAAGAAAAACTACAAAATGCTAGAATATATCTCTGATTTCGAGTAATTATCTGAAAACAATTGGTAGTTAATATTAGGGGTATTTTGCCACCAAAAAGTATTAAATATTTGATGTTATCAAATATCCCCCCAATTGACTTCTGCTTGCCCTCAAGTAGAACCTGTTAGAACATTTCAAAAAAAGATTTCTCGAGAATAACTTCAAGAAATGAATTTATAAAACTCTTATGATAGAAAACATCAAAGCCGAACACCTCACAAAAAGGGGATAAAAAGTCACTCAGCTCTCCACTAGTCTAAGTGTTTCATTTTTGGGGTGATCGCTTAATTGCACAGTCATAGCATGTATTCTATCATAAGCTTGGAAAGTATACAAATCTGCACCAGTTAGAATTAGGGTCTAAATAATTCTCGAAGGCAACAAGGGTAATATGGTTTTAAAGGGTGATAAATGGGTTATGATAGACATGGGATACACATTTAATGGTTGTTAATATAAAACACAAGACAAATAGTCTAAAGTAATCTAAGGTTGTCATAACTAGCCACTGTCCTTCCATGGGTCCAAGAGTCTAGGTTCGAAAATCTAATCTTTAATAATGGGCTACTAGCTCCATTCTTCATGAGTATTGAGATGACTTAGTGTAACAATGAGCTACTAGCTCCATAATTACTGAGATGTCTTGGTGCAATAATGGGCAACTAGCTCTATTTTTTATTTTTTATTTTGCACCATCTTTACATTTTGTTTAGCACATGGGTGGCTTTTTGTTTCACCCTCTTTTCTTCACTTTCTACATGATAAATATGCAAATGTTACAGGAGTTTATATCTTTAATTATTGCCCCTGCAACATCCGATATTATACGCACATCTCCCCACTTGAGATAAACAATGTCGAAAGTGGTGATACAGGGTCTTTATAGATCATAACTGATTGGTCTTCCACAAGTGCATATAATTCTCGTTCCCATTCCCCCCGAACCATGGACTTAAGTAGCCAGAGATTTCAACACAAAGAAAATAAAGACTACATGGTAGGCTAAGGTGAAATGGTGTAACAAAACATATAGGGTTTGAACAGGATTGGTTTGACAAGGTGATATAGAGGTATCTTGCACTAGTAGTGAGCGCAACTAGGGTTTTACACGGGGAGGTCGACAAGTCAGTATGACAAGCCGATAAACACACACACACATATAGGCTTTTTGGGTAATTTCCTAAAATGTTGCCTTTTTGAACAGTCTATTCCACTAATCAATTAGGTCTTAACAAGATGTACAAGCCAAGTTATAAAGTCTACAATACTACCGTCACTCTCATGTATTTGCAAGATTATGTAAATATAGATGAAAACGTAATATTAGGCTTTAATCTTGACCAAATTAATTACAGGATAATATGTGGCTCGCCAAAGATTTATATCTATGGTTTAGAAACAAACATGTCAAAATTTTAAAATTGGCACCATTTTTCAAAGAAAACTAGGAAATCGACGACAAATATAAGTCAAGTGGTAATTCTACTCCCGTCCCCCCACTTGGTTGTACAATGTCCCTATTGTATAATTAAGGAAATAAAATAATGAAATAAGAGTAGAATTATAGCAAAAGACTCCCCTGAGTGTCGTTCTCTTCTCCGAGTGATAATTGCAAGAGATGACTTCTTGCAAAGTGTCTGTAGAACAACCTCGTTTCCCCTGAAATCACTAGACAACAAAGAGCATTAAATGTTCATGGATAAATATACACTATAATCATAACTCACTTTCGTAGGAATCACGGTTGCATTTAGCATATGCAACAAGCCTTTTAAACCACTTGGTGTCCCAAGTGGACGAGTGAAGTCTCGTGAGGGTTTACAGGGAACACACCCATAAAGTTCCTTTACTTGTACACGGTCTTTGAAAAGGTTTCAAACTTATTTTTAGTTTTCAGAAAATGTTTACGGTGTAACCATGGTATTGTTTACGCCGTAAACATGTGGATTTAAAATTTTTATATTTGAACTAATAAGGTTACGGCATAACAAGTACAAGACTTTACGTCGTAATAACATCTGTTACGGCGTAACCAAAGTGTTTACGCCTAGACAAAACCTTACTACCACATGAATATGAATTAAGGCGACTTCGAATTCCATTTTCAGATACAAACAACCTGCAAAATAAAGTTAGAAACCAAGGAAAACCAACTAATATGCAAAAAATAAAAGACGTTGTATCCGCAACACTCTTTGTTTATTACCGAGTCTTTAAGTTAGACTCAAGACGCTCTACGTCTTTGCTTGGTTATTTCCTTCTTGGGCCCTTTATCTTCATAAATTCTTGCCCACATCTGCAACATATTATCCCTAATTCTTGTATATTCTCACTCCTAATACCTTAACCTTTGTGTAGGTATTTCTTGGACCAACGATGTATCGAGTGACTTTAGCTTTCTCGATTAGAATCGGGGTTGGTTCCTCGTAGGTCATTCCCAACAATCTGCACCTTCTCTTGTTATAAGCTTCGTCATCCAAGTCGATGAATCCGTCATATGATCTTGGTTTCAAATAATCTAGTATCCCTTCCAAATCGTCTTCATCTTCACTTGTATTATTAAACCAATCATTGTTTAATTTGTCATGAATAACCCCCAATATTATGTTTGCTTTATCTTCTCCGCATTCCTCTGGTCTTTCAAGTATTCTTCTAAATCATTTTCTTCATCTTCGAATCTTTCTCTCTAGTAATCTTTGAGAATTCTCTCCCTAGTCATATTGCATACTTTCCCATATCTTATTCTCATCCAATCATTAAGCTTCAGTTTCATTTCCCCATTCAAACTCTTCTCAGTTGTACTAATCATTATTGGCTTTCCCATTAATAGTTTTCTCTATGTTAATTGGTAAAACATAATATACCCCTTCCCCCCATCCACATATGATGCTGACTTGATACAAGAATGCCCTAATGATTGACGCTCATTCTCCTTTTCTTGCAAAATTTCCCTACACCAATGTTCCCTTTTTTCTTGAGGTGCCGAGTATTTTTCATTTTCCACGTTAGTTATCTTGTATACTATTTCTTCGTATGATTCCTGTACGTCTATTTCATAAGAGAAAATATCTGGATCGATACAAAGTAACCGGTTAAACTCACAGGATTCAGAATCGTATAGGAATAAATTGTAATCAATTTCCTTAAGGTTGTCATCCTCTACGAATGTTTTATCTTTTTATCAAACGAACAGATTCAACATTTGTTGTAGTAAAACTACTTCTCATTTTGAATATTACTTTTTCACTTCTAACTTCTAGAGAAATGGTTTTCCTGAATATATCAACTTTGGCGTATGCGGTGGCTAGCAGGGTCTTCCAAGAATGATGGGCATCCTAATGTCCTCAACCATATCAAGGATAACAAAATCAACAGGGAAGAAGAATTTGTCAATTTTTATTATCATGAAGAGTATCTACTATACCTTTATGCCACGTATTATGGGTGTTATCATCCATCTCGATTAACATAATCGATTAGTTTGAGTTTTCCTATGCCTAAACGTTTATACATAGAAAAGGGCATGATGCTGATGCTAGCTCCTAAATCTGGTAAGGCATTTTTAATTTCTAACTTCCTAATGGAACAAGGGAGAATGAAACTCTGGGATGTTGTTCCTTAGGGGGCAGATGATTTTGAAGAAGAACGGAGCACCTGGGATTCATTCTTATTTCATTATCTTCTTCCGTCATAGGTTTGTTTTCTACCAAGTACTTCATTTGCTTTGCGTAATTATCGGTTTGCCTAAATTCTTTTAACAAAGGACGATTTATTTTGGTTTTCTTTAAGCTTTTCATAGTTTGGTACACCAAGCTGCTCCTCTCGAGATGCTCTATCATTTAGGAACGTTATCAGGTTCATAACGGATAACATAATAATTTACATTCTGCTTAATCTTTTTAGGTTCTTCTCTTTTCTTCTTTAGTGTGGCCTTAAGTGGTGCTACAGCTTCTGCCATTCTTGAATCGTCAGTTTCATGTTCCTCGTTATCATAAAATCCCGAGTTAGCAAAAAAGTATTTGATTTCCTTAAGGGAATAATAGAAAGGGGTGTATAATGGCATTCCCATCTTCACAGAAAAGATAAGTCTTGCATTCTTAAAACTTTTTGTTGTTAGCTCGCCCTCAAAACTTCATTAGCTAATGTTTTAACTTTACCTCAAGACCTGTGGATAATTTTTGTCGTGAATTTCTCGCAAGCTTCTGTACAATTGGTAAAATTTCTATTACCATTCTTCTTGCTGAGGCTGTCTCTTATATGCTACCACCATGTATTTATGAATTATTTCGGTTAGTTGGGATCTCTTTCATCTGATAGGAGAGGCTGGTTATATCCTCATTATAATCTACCTAGTCCCCCCCCTCCCCCCCCTTGTCCCCCCCATATCTGTTGTTTGGGTAAAGGTCGATTGAATTCTCCCATATTAACTCTTCTACTACCTCATTAAGAGGACAAATCTTTATCAAGGTGTGAGCCTCCTCGCAAGGTTTTGACATCCTACAGTAGATAACGTGAACATTCTTTTTAGTTTCATCAATATCACGACCTAGGTTTTCCTAATTTGTTTACATAGCATGCGTTCCCTTTAGAATTTACTACTACTTCTATAGTTGTCGCTGATGACCCATCATGTCACTTTTGGGAGTGGTCAGCCATAGTTTGAATCGCTGTTAATGCTTGAACAGGTGTCATGCCAGGAATTGGCCCTTACGAGTCAAACAATTGGCGGTTCATGGCCCTAAGACCGTTATAGAAGATGTTTACCTTCTGATGGTTATTGATGTCATGGGTGGGGCATTTATATAGAAGGTCATTATACCATTCCCAGGCTTGGTATAATGTCACGTCTCCTTCTTGCTTGAAGTTACGGATTTCCTCAAGCTGTTTGGCAATTCTTGATGGTGGACAGTACATTTGGATAAAGGCCTTTTTAAGGAGATCCCAAGAATTAATGGTTCTTGGGGGAAGTCTGTCCACCCATCTCTTAGAGGCTCCAGTTAACGTAATAGGGAAGACGCGCAGCATGACAGCATCGTGTGATACACCGGGTATGTTGAATAAGCTGACGATGTCTAAAACAAACTCCACATTGCTGCAGTTGGGCATCCGTCTTACTTGTTTTTCGAAAAGGTATCCTCCCTTAATTCCTGCAAGAATTGACTTTTTATTTTGAAATTCACATTGCCTCCAATTTCTGGTTTAACCACGCCCCGTGCTTGGTTTCCTTGACTCAATGCTAAATACTGCTCCATAGTGAGTTTATCGATTCCCCCCTTAGCCATTATGAATATTGAATTATTTAGTAAATCAAATTAAAACTAATTTTATCTCCCCAACAACGGCGCCAAAAACTTGATGCGTATTTGTTTTGAATAATTTTTTTTACCAATTTTTAAATTTATAAAACTCGATTACTGATACATGCACTAACGGGCAGAGAACCCGGTCGTATGTAGTGTAGTAGTTTAGTAAATCCGAGGTCATCCCAAGAGCTAAGGTTAAATAGTTAAATTTGATTATTGTCATGATTTAAAAATGGTTTTAAGTTGATTTTAAGAATTACAGAAAAGTAAATACAATAAAGTAAATAGATAGAAGATATCAAGGAGAAAGGCGTGCTAACCTAACCATTTCATTACCAATGCTATGATTACATTTTCATGTGCAATGTTTAATTATAAGTTCCATTAGTGTTTCTAAAGTAGACACACCCGGATTTTTATTTAAGGTCGGTCATATGCTTACTTTGCGATCCCACATTCCCCTACGATCACACGAGCAAGGCATCCAAGCTTGCAGTGGTTAAACCCCAACTACCTTAGAACCAATCTATAATCTAAACCATATGTAACCCCACTCTGAAAGAGTTCCCATGCTTTTTAAGTATTTAATGTGACAAAAGTAGTAATCTGTTTAATTCCTACACTAGGGATAGATGTCAAGCTACCCTAGTACCCCACTAATCCCAGGTTCAACATGGTAAGTCAATAGTTATGATTAATAAATATCTAAGTCCACCTTTTTACACTCCGAAACATGTGAGTCAATGAAAGGCTATGAGAATATCTAACAGAATCATAATTGAATAGGAAATCATAATCATAACAACAGTAACTACATGGGTTAGCCAGCACAAGTAGTTCTTATCCGCTACAAAGTAACAGCATCAAATTAATGAATAAAAGACATGGATTGAATTATCATAATTCTTACTGAGAATGAAATGAATGATTAAATACAATAAGTATGCTAGTGGCTTCTCCCTTGGACCTTAAGATGAAATGCTTCGAACTTTAGGGGTTTGGTTCACCCTTTAGAACTGGGTGTGAAGTGGTGGTGGTGAGTGATGCTGAATGAGCCGAAGGAGGGCTCTATTTAAATATGCGTTCGAAAGGTTACGAATAGATCCTTATGGAGGATGATTACCCGTAACCTCATCCAATCTTCTAGCATTAAAATATGTTACGGCGTAACCTTGGTCGCCCAGGTTAACGCGTAACACTAAGTCACTACACTCACTTGTATAGTTGTGACGTGTGAGAGTGGTGTAATGCTTGAGACACTTATACGTCCGTAAATTGTGTGATGACTTATATCTTCTGTTAGACTTACGTTACGTCGTAACCTCTAGGTTTTATGCCGTAAACTGCCTTGGACTCTTCACTTTAGTGCATTTTTTGTCCAAATCCCTTGTCTTTTTCCTAAAATGCTCGCTTGGTCCCTGAAAACTAATAATAAACAATTTAGTAACGTTTTTCGCATTGTATAACAAAATGATAAGCATTTTCATACGGAATTTTGATACAAAAATGTATTAACAAATTGGGATGGTAAGCAAGAAGCATTAGAAAGATATAACAATTTATATCCTAGTAGTCATAATTGTACAAAATTGAAAGAAAAATGGAAAATTCTTAATTTCAATTTTTGTGTTCATCATGAACCCGAACCAATTGAAACAAAAGTAAATACATACTTACAATTGATACTCGTTTGAGATGTTTGGGATGATATATTAGTGATGAATGATCTTTCAATAGTCTTTGGTGTGTTGATTTTTTGTTGGTTGGTTTTGGTTCAGTTCGTCGTTGCCGCAAGAGAAGAGTGTTTGTTTTTGAGTTTTGAATTTTTTTGACTAAGTATAGATTTTTGGTGTCTGCTGGTGGCGGTTCCATATTGATCAGGGGGCCGCCTGAAAAAGATTAGGGGCCGCCTGAGATATGGGGCCGCCCGTATTATGGAATTTTTGGGCTTCTAAATTTTAACACGAATTTACTAGGAAGAGTGACTAATTAATTTGCATTTTGCGAATTAAAAATATCTAACTAGCTTCGGATGAAGTAGTTAAATTGTCACGACGTGGAATGGAACGCGGACTAGAATTGAGACAGAAGAAAGAGAAGCGGACTAATACGATTTATGGAATGTGTTCCATCATTCCTAAACCAAAACATAAACAGTTAAACGATTTACGTTTAAGGGGCTTTGTAAGAATGTCGGCGATGTTGTCGACGGACGACACTTTTTCGATTGAGATATGTTCTTTCTGGACATTATCACGAAGAAAGTAATGACGAATTTCGATATGTTTGGTTCGAGAATATTGCATCGGGTATTTGCTATGGTCAATCGCGCCTTTATTGTCGCACATGATCGAGACGTCGTAGTCAATAAGAGCTTGTTTCATCCATAATTCTTGTTGACATGCCTTTTCGGCGCTTACGTATTCGGCTTCAGTAGTGGATATAGCAAGAGCGGTTTGTTTCTTCGAGAACCAAGATGTCAAACAACATCCCACGAACGTACAAATACCGCTAGTGCTCTTTCGGTCCACATAATCTCCCGCATGATCAGAGTCGGCATATACTACTGTTTCTATGTCGGTCCCCTTAGGATACCATAATCCTAAGTGCGTAGTGCCTTTAATGTATCAGAAGATACGCTTAACCGCTTCAAGGTGAGAGGTTTTAGGAGCCTCTTGGAAGCGGGCACAAAGGCAGACACTAAACATGATATTGGGCCTACTTGCCGTTAGGTATAATAAACTACCTATCATGCCTCGATACTTGGTACTATCTACCGACTCATAATTTTCGTCCTTTGTAAGTTTAGTATCGGAGGACATGGGGGTTTTCATTGGTTTAGATTCTTCTAAGCCAAATTTCTTAAGCATTTCTTTGATATATTTAGATTGATTAAATAAAATACCATCTTCAATTTGTTTTATTTGTAATCCAAGGAAGAAGTTAAGTTCACCCATCAGGCTCATCTCGAACTCGTCATGCATAATTTTGGCAAATTCATCACACATGTCTTGACAAGTCGAGCCGAATATAATGTTGTCGACATATATTTGAACGATGATGAGGTTTAAACTTTTCTTTTTGGTAAAAAGTGTGTTATCTACCATTCCCATTTTATATTCATGTTTAATAAGAAAAGCTTTTAATATATCATACTGATGTGTGTTTTTACAAGCTTAAAATTTATAATACTAGAAATACTGATTTTTACTAAAAACACAACACTCAGGAAGTAATACGCTCGTTCGTTGGATAGTATAGTGTGTTGTAGTAAATTCAGTCGTTCCGAGAATTGAAGTTTCACAGTTTGTAATTAAGGTGCTAAGGTTAATAAGATTGTCACGGATCAAATTAATCAAAACGTACATAAATTGAATATTGTAAAGAAAGCGATTAAAAGATTATTCAATCAAATAATTAAGGTATGTTTGTTTAGGCAATGATCACTTAGATAATGATGTGTTTGAAATAGTGTTTATAAGTTTAGAAAATAGAGTTATCACAAGTTATAAATCCTTTCGGCTTTTAAATATAACTAGTGATTATATCGATTAATAACAACAAATCCTTTCGGCCTTTATAAGTTATTATAACCAATATATTAGATGGATTGATAGAACACATGTATAAAGAAACCTTTTGGCCCATTTTCTTATATAAAATATGTTTTACCAATTCAATAAACTCATATCCAAACACTACGTATCAAAGATCACATTATGCCCAAACAAACATAAGATTACTACTCCATAATCAAAGAAGTAATAAAACACATTATTAACTCAAACAATTCAATAATAATCATATTCAAATGATAAACAAGATTATACCAAACTCCAAGAGCAAATGATGGTGATTTCACAAGAACACTTTATTATATTCAAAGTAAAACCCGGAAACTATGAACATTTCTGTCACAATAGCTTATAGTTTCAAAATACACTTCACTAACACTTCCTTAATAGATTAAAACCTAGGTATATTGATGGTAGAGAGTGGTGGTAGTCAATGGTAGTGATGGCGGTTTGAAGGGGTGTTTGGTTCCTTGGTTTGTCAAGCCAAGATCACCAAAAACACCTATTATAAGTGTTTGAAACGAAATGGTGAATTATGTGTGAGGATATATGGAATGAGATGATTAGGGGCTGTATTTATAGGCTAAAAATGGGCCAAAAGTGCGCCGCACAAACTTATTTATGCGCCGCATATAGGGTGTTAATGCACTTAGCATTTAATTGCCTTTAATTCTCTCCACCGCCTCAAAAGTGCGCCGCACTTTGGGTAAAACCGCCGCACTTTAGGTGTTAAAGAACTTTTCAGTTCAGGTGAAAAGTGTGCCGCACTTTCTGCAAGTGCGGCGTCCTTTTGGTCATTTTCTGTAGTTGACCTTCTATATGGTTGTAGATAATTGAATTTCGCTCGCGTGGTCGCTTGAACCAACTAAAACGGAGTTCGTATGACCGAGTTATGATCAAAACAGTGAACAGGTGTCGGGAGATCTTTATCTTTAGTTATTTCTTCGTTTAAGCTTCAATCCTTCGTGTAATCTTCTGTTTTCTTCCACGACACGTACCATGAACCTATAATAGCAAATATACTTGATTAAATACCAAAAGTTTACCAGAAATGATCAAATAAATACAAATATTGCCGCCGAAAACATGTATAATTTAGGCGTTATCAGTAAACGATGTGGACTCCTCAATTTGTAGTTTACGATCACTATGGATGGGAAGTTTTAGATTATTTGCCAACGTTGCTCGATTTAATAGGGATACACATCATAATCCTTCTGTTACAACTATGAAACCTATTGTTCCTATGTATGTGCATAGGAAAAAAAATTATACGCAGCGGTTGCGAAAGGAAAGGATACCTAAGAACGTGACTTGGAGTCAATGATGGTTCTAGAAAAGGGTTTGTTAAATTATGAAGGTGATTCAGTTTTAATGGGATGTGTTAAGGAGTTCAAATATCTACCTAACCTTTCTAATGTGTGTTGTATTGAAGGTTTTCCTTCGGTGAAAATTACTTACCTAGGGGGATTTTGGGTGTTGATGGAATTTGATTCGATTGAATCGTGTGAGAAGTTTCAAAAGCATAATGGGGTTAAGTCATGGTTTTCCATTATTAAGAAGTGGTCCTCGTAATTTTAAGTGACGGGTAGAGTGGTATGGGTGGATGTGGAAGGTATTCCATTACAAGCATGGTCATATGCGACATTCCATAAGATTGCAAATAAATGGGGTGATCTAATGTACATGGAAGATTCGAATGCATCAAACAGATATAGCATGAGTCTATTTATTAAGACTACAGTTCAACATTTAATTGCAATATCTTTAAGGTAATATTAGAGGGAAAACTTGTTGTGGTACGAGCTAAGGAAGTTACTGGGTGGGTGCCAGAATTTAGGTTGGATGATAATTTGCAACAAAAAGATGATAAGAAGGATGATAGGGATAATAATTTATTTGACATTGAATCTTCACATGATGATGATGTTGGAGAAGAGGTGCTTGATTCTTTTCAAAATAATAACATTGATAAGAATTCTAAGAAGGAGTCTAATATTCATGAGGACTGGCTAACAGGGAATCCATTTGGGTTGGAACAATAATTATGGAATCGGCAAAGAAAGAAAAGATGGTTGCACAAGATCTAAACAATATTGAACTAGATTATCCTCCTCGGTTCACACCTTTGAAGTTTCATTGTAACAATAAAGAGGGTAAAAAGGTCAATCAAATGGGATGCGTAGATGCTGACAATGTGGTGGACAAGTGTTAGGATATGAATGCTAAAGAGGAGGTAGAGGTAAACATGTCATGTAATGTTGTGGGTGATGAAATAGTTGGGTGTGACTCTGGGAATAACTCGTATGGACGCTCAAAACAGGAACACGTTAATTCTTTGAACCCGTAAAAAAAACCAGTTGATGGTTTTTCTATTTTGAAGCGTTTTCATGAGGTCGTATCGATTAGGAAAGCTATGGGTTTTGGTATGAAAGGGGGTGAGACATATTATCGACGAATTGTAAATAGCATGGGAGATCATACTATGTATCAATGAATTCTTTATCCTTAAATGTTCAAGGTTTTGGGGGAAAGGAGAAAAAAAGTGAGTCAAAGAGTTATGTCATTCTCATAAGGTGAAGTTTTAACCAATTCAGGAGATAAAATTAATTAGGTTTGATGTATTTATGGTGAAGAATATGTGGGGTAATATGTCTTTTGATTTTGCTACATGTTCTGCTCAAGGTAAATCGGGTGGAATTTTATGTGTATGGGATAAAGTGATGTTTCAAATGAAACGTACTTATTATATTGATTCTTGCTTATGCGTAGAAGGGGCGTGGATTGTGACACCCGTGATTTGGGCAGGTTAGTCAATCCGTTAGAGTTGGCTAAGGTATTTGTGTGTGTGCTTATTTTGTGCTTTATGTGGTTTGTTTGTGTGATTAGTAATTAACTTGAGATGCGTGTTCATCTCATTTTTTTTATTAAGAATGAGTTATTTGATGAAGAATTTCCATTTTTAATCACTTATAGTGATAATGGAAATGAGTGGTACTTTGAGCGAGTTGTTTTGGTTAATATGTGGATGTCTAAGTGTTGGATTAAAGTGGGAAGTAAGACCTATAATGAGAAAATGAGTTTTGTAAAATATAAGTGTTTTTAGTGGACTTTATATTTATAGAAAGTGAGTTTCT
>BQNB010091833.1:0-16776 GCA_026074375.1 Tanacetum coccineum | reverse complement strand
ATGTTCAACGACGTCACTTTAAGTTCTTCGTTACATCTCTCACATATGTTCTGTGCCGACGATGCTATATTTGTGGGTCAGTGGAATGAATCCAATATTAATACTATTGTTCACGTTCTGGATTGTTTTCATCGTGCATCGGGGCTTCGTTTTAACATGAGCAAAAGTAAATTTTTGAGGATTTCTGTGCATGCCGACAAAGTGGATCAAGCAGCAAAGAAAATTGGTTGTGTCACTCTTAAAACCCCGTTTATTTATTTAGGGTCAAAAGTTGGTGGGTTTATGTCTCGAATTCAGTCTTGGAACAAGACGGTGGAGGGTATGGTTACTCGGCTATCAAAATGGAATATGAAGATCCTTTCAATAGGAGGTAGATTAACTCTTATTAAACTGGTTTTAGGCTCAATGCCGATTTATCATATGTCTTTATTTAGAGTCTCTATGAAGGTGTTACAACGTATGGAATCCATTCGATCTCATTTTTTAATGGAGTAGAGCTTGTTGGTAAAAAACCGATATGGGTGAAATGGAAAAATATGTTAGCTTCAAAAGATATAGGCGGCTTAGGGAGCCCTTATGTTCAAATGGGTGTGGCGATTTTTTACTCAAAGCTCGTCTTTATGGGCGAGGGTTATAAAAGCAATTCATGAAGGAGATGGAAAAATTAGCAAGAAGGCCAAATCGTCTTTTCCATCCGTATGGCTCGATATAGTTCATGAAGTGGAGTTGTTTAAAGATCGGGGTACTGATTTAGTTAACTTCATTCATAAAAAGTTGGGAAACGGGGCAAACACTTTGTTTTGGGAGGACGCTTGGCTAGGGGGCACTGCTTTCAAAAATATGCGTTGGAGCTGAGCAAAAATATTGATGTTGCTTCGAAGATGACTCATTGTAACTTGGGTTATTATTTTCGTCGAGACCCTAGGGGAGGTGTGGAACACGCTCAGTTTGACTTGATGTTGGAAAAGGTTGAAGGTACTTTGCTCGCTAACATGAGGGATAAATGGGTGTGGTCTTTGGAGGGCTCGGGTGAATTTTCCGTTGCTTCGGTTAAGAAGTTGATTGATGATAATATGTTGCTAGAGGTAGCTTCCAAGACGCGTTGGATTAAGGCGATGCATATTAAGGTAAATGTTCATGCTTGGAAAGTAAAGTTAGATTGTTTACTAATAACGCTCATTTTATACATATTTCTATGTGCGTTATCAGTGCTTTTATATATCTATTTTGGTTAATTATAAGAAGTTTTGATACTTAATCGAATATATTTTCTATTATAGGTTCATGGTACGTGTCGTGGAAGAAAACGGAAGAATAAACGAAGAATTAAAGCTTAAACGAAGAAAGAACTCAAGTTAAAGATCTCCCGGAACTTGTCCACTGTTTTAGCCATAACTTGAGCATACGAACTCGGATTGACGCGATTCTGTTGGCCACGCGACCGGGAAAGAGTTCTCTGCAACTTTGGTTTTCGTCCAAAAGCTGGAAATGCACCAAGTATGCCGCACTTCTCAAAATGTGCGGCGCACTTTTCAAGAAATCCCAAGTACGACGCATAATTAAAAATGTGCGCCGCACTTTCAGTCTGATGCATTAAAAACGTGAATTTAGCTTCAAAATCAACCACATTCATTCTTTTCTTGGTCCCCAAATAATTTTTACCCTATTAATACCCCCAAAACTCCATGGGAAACACACACCAACACATATCTTACACACACAACTTCATTGGAGAACTTAGAGAAGAGGGGGAATGGTGAGGATCTTAGGATCCAATCCAAACACTCCTTTACACCACCATGTTACCACCACTCCCCACCGCGATCCACCACTGATTTACCACCAATTCCAGAACTCAAACACCATATTTCCAGAACCTAAACATATTATACCATGAGGATTAGACGATTCACACCAAATCTCTATTTCCTTCACTATATTAAACCCGTTACCAAACACACTAATTTGGCGACGTTTTCTTGATTTCCAGCGGGTTCGTGACATCCCTGTGGTTATTCCAGTAGGTTCGGATGATGGTTGTTTGTGGGAGTAATTGGTTATTGGTTTGGTTATGATGTAGTGTTCGTTGTTTACTTTGTTCTCATATGTGAAACATGATATAATATTTGGATGATTTTGCTATAACTTATGAATATATATGTTTATGAATTCGATGTTATCTTTGCTTGGATTATTATTTATCTTTTGGTATATCATTGCAATTGAAATAGGCCGAAAGGGTTAATTGTCTTGATGTATTTTGAACCGTTTGTCAATGGCGTGTCAATATCATACTTGTGAGAATTGTTTGGTAAATAGATACTCACCCCCCTCCCCCCCCCCCCCCCCCCCCCCCCCCCCCCCCCCCCCTCCCCACTCCACTCCCCCCCAAAGATGTTACCTACCTTCCCCCTCCCCCTATCGCCTAATTCCAAAACGGGTTGGAGGAATTCATATGTATGGCATATTTGATATAAATCTTTCTTAATGGCACCCGCGCGCGCTCTGCGTCTGTAGTATATAGAGTACTAAAGGATTCTTATGTTATCATTGTTAGATATGCTCTGTTATTATGAATTACCGTCCCCTATCACTAGACAATTGTCCCCCCCCCCCCCCCCATGCCTTTGTACCCCACTCTACTAAAGGCTTTGGGGCTCTATCTATATCTATTACGTTATGTGGATCATGTCTTGTTTCTTGCTTACTTAATACACACGTTTCGGCTATTTGATCCGTGATAATCATTTAGCTTTGTTACTTGATAAATAATCTGTGAATTGCTATAAATCTCATGGAACGACCTGGACTTACCTAATACTATATTACACTAGAGAGGGTATACTTGCCACATGTTGGTTTTTCACCCCCCCGCCTCCAAAAACCTTTATTTTAATAACTTTATAAATTAACCATCTTGTAAAAACACACATCAATTTACCAAATGAATAATATTTCAGTTAGAGGTCCCCCATTCACATTACCCACAACCCACATCCCAACTTTTGTTTGTGAAGCGGTTTGAAAGTCACGGACACATATTTTTAATTTGCCATATAGTGAGAGATTTTGCGTAATAGTATCGCGATGTTGTTTATGTATACAAAATTCATATACCAACACCCTCCTCCATTAATTCCAATTCCTTTGAGCCTTCGCGCTTCGGATATCCAGAGAATACAGAGATTTAGTGTAGTGAAGTTTGTAAATTCCAAGAGATGAATAGTGTGAGTAATGATAGTAATATTCCGCAACACCTTGTTTTCGATTCGGAGAAGATTCCTTCAAAGGCCTGGTCATTTTTAAAGTGTGATTGGTGTCTTACCGTTCGGTCATTTTAGTGGTGTCGTTATAGATGTAAAGACTCTTTTAGTTGGATTGAGTGGCTTTAAAACCCTCACTTAATTTCATTGTAATTTTCTAGCTCATTGCTAGTTGTTTTAATAAAAATCCGTTGTTCCAAAAAAAATCTTGTATGCTTCCTAAGCCTTGTCAAATCCTCCAATTAGTTCACCACCTATTGGAAAACGCAAAAAAGATTATTCATTTTCATTCCTTCCATGATTCATTCAAGTCTATCAAGAAATAAAAATCGACTAAACTTGTATATATACTTTGAAACCTATATAATAAAGTAACACCCATGATCATCTTATTTCATAAGTTAGACCCCCCCCCAATCCCTTGTAACAAATTGCTTCTAACGAGACTTATACTCTCCCCCCCCTCGCTAATTCTTCGTAAATTTACAATTGCACAAAGAATTGCCAAGATGTATAAGGATGAATGTTTTGTAAACATAACATGTGAAAGCCACAAAAAGAGATCAGTACCGTTGAATAACAATTAGCTCTGAGGCCAGCAAAGACGGTGCGGGCAGGGCACCGGCCTAACGGGACGGGCTAAAACCTGGTGCTGGGAATCAAACGGGCGCGGGCATAAAAGGGCATGTAACCAAAACGGGGCACGGGCCAAAACGGGCTTACGGGCATTTTAAAACGGGCACTCATGGAATAATGGGGCTTTGACATTTTGGTTACGTTTTTACGGACATTTTCTTACGTTTTCGCACTTTTTTTACGTATTGGCCCGGTTTTTTACATTTTCGCACGTTTTTTTACGTTTTCGTCCGTATTTTTACATTTTCGCCCGTTTTTTTACGTTTTCGTCCGTTTTCGTTAGTTTTCTTACGTTTTCGTCCGTTTCTTACGTTTTCGTCCGTTGTTTTACGTTTTCGTTCGTTTTCGTCCGTTTTTTACGATTTCGTCTCGTTTTTTATGTTTTCGTCCGTTATTTTACGTTTTCGTCCGTTTTTTACGTTTTCGCCAGTTTTTTTACGTTTTCGTCCGTTTTCTTACGTTTTCGTTCGTTTTCTTACGTTTTCGTCCGTTGTCTTACGTTTTCGTCCGTTGTCTTACGTTTTCGTTCGTTTTTTTACGTTTTCATCCGTTTTTACGATATCATCTGGTTTTTTATGTTTTCGTTCGTATTTTTACTTTTTCGTCCGTATTTTTACGTATTCGACCGCTTTTTACGTATTCGTCTGTTTTTTACGTATTCGTCCGTTTTTTACGTATTCGTCCGTTTTTTACGATTTCGTCTGGTTTTTTATGTTTAAAGGATTCTATATTATCATTGGTAGATATGCTTGTTATTATGATTACCCGTCATATATGACTTGTATGTTTTGTTTATATAAAGTCTTGCTCTATCTATATCTATTACGTTATGTGGATCATGTCTTGTTTCTTGCTTACTTAATACACACGTTTCGGCTATTTGATCCGTGACAATCATTTAGCTTTGTTACGTGATAAATAATCTGTGAATTGCTACAAATCCCATGGAACGACCTGGACTTACCTAATACTATATTACACTCGAGAGGGTATACTTGCCTAAATGTTGTGTTTTTAGTCAAAATCGGTATTTCTAGTTATTATAAATTTAAAGCTTGTAAAAACACACATCATTTACTAAATAGAATTAATATTTCAGGTAGAGGTATGGATATCGAGTCTATTCTATGCCCTGTGTGTAGTGATCATCTTGACACATATTCTTCATTTGCCATATAGCTAGAGAGATTTTGCGTAAGATATCGCAATGGTGGGATGTTAGCTATTTGGATTTGTCTTCATACGAAGAATGGTTGGATTGGACTTTAAGTCTTTGGCTTTCGGTTAAGCATAAACAGATTTTTGAAGGAGTTTGCTATGCCATGTGGTGGCATATTTGGAGTTTCCGCAACAAAAGTGTTTTCGATTCGGAGATTCCTTCAAAGGCGGTCATTATTAAAGATGTGGTGTCTCGGTCATTTTATTGGTGTCGTTATAGATGTAAAGACTCTTTTAGTTGGATTGAGTGGCTTAAAAACCCTCACTTAATTTCCTTGTAATTTTCTAGTTCCTTGCTAGTTGTTTTAATAAAAATCCGTTGTTCAAAAAAAAATCTTGTATGCTTTCAAAGCCTTGTCAAATCCTCCAATTAGTTCACCACCTATTGGAAAACGCAAAAAAGATTATTCATTTTCATTCCTTCCATGATTCATTCAAGTCTATTAAGAAATAAAAATCGACTAAACTTGTATATATACATTGAAACCTATATAATAAAGTAACACCCATGATCATATTATTTTATAAGTTAGACCATCCTTGTAACAAAATTGCTTATAACGAGACTTAAAACATTAATTCTTCGTAAATTTACAATTGCACAAAGAATTACCAAGATGTATAAGGATGAATGTTTTGTAAACGTCACATGTGAAAGCCACAAAAAGAGATCAGTACCGTTGAATAATATTAGCTCATTAGCTAAATAGCGAATGCAATAAAATGTCATTTTTCTTTCCTCTGATAACATGAAAGTGAAATAACGATGCCCACCAAATAAAAAACGTAAAATGGCTGAAACCAATAGTATCACATCCCCTTTAATTGTGGAGAGATCACAGAAGAAGACTCTGGGAAGTGCTCATCGACCAAATTCTAGAACATACTGTTCTGTCACAGAAAACTACGGAATGTAAATTCCAATGTTTAGAGAAGCAGCGATCTAAGGAATAGAAAAATGTCCACTTTCTAATTATCTTTTACATTTTCGCCCGTTTTTTACGTTTTCGTTCGTTTTCGTTCGTTTTCTTACGTTTTCGTAGGCTTTTGTACGTACACTTTTCTTACGTTTTCGTCCGTTTTTTACGTTTTCGTTCGTTTTCGTCCGTTTTTTACGTTTTCGTCCGTTTTTTACGTATTCGCCCGGTTTTTTACGTTTTCGTCCGTATTTTTACGTTTTCGCCCGTTTTTTTACGTTTTCGTCCGTTTTCTTACGTTTTCGTCCGTTTTCTTACGTTTTCGTCCGTTGTCTTACGTTTTCGTCCGTTGTCTTACGTTTTCGTCCGTTTTTTTACGTTTTCGTCCGTTTTTTACGATATCGTCTGGTTTTTTATGTTTTCGTCCGTATTTTTACTTTTTCGTCCGTATTTTTACGTATTCAACCGTTTTTTACGTATTCGTCCGTTTTTTACGTATTCGTCCGTTTTTTACGTTTTCGTCCGTTTTATTACGTTTTCGTCCGTTTTTGTTTGTTTTTTACGTATTCATCCGTTTTTTACGTTTTTGTCCGGTTTTTTACGTTTTCGTCCGTTTCTTTCGTTTTCGTCCGTTTTTTCCGTTTACGTCCGTTTTTTACGTTTTCGTTCGTTTTTACGTTTTCGAACGTTTTTTTATGTTTTCGTCCGTTTTTTACGTTTTCGTAAAAAAACTAGACGAAATCGTAAAAAAAACGTACGAAAGCGTAAAAAACGGACGAAAACGTAAAAAAACCAGACGAAATCGTAAAAAAACGTACGAAAGCGTTAAAAAAGGACGAAGACGTAAAAAACGGACGAAAACGAAAAAACGGACGAAAACTTAAAAAACTAGAGGAAAACGTAAGAAACCAGGCGAAAACGAAAAAAACGAGCGAAAACGTAAAAAACAGACAAAAATGTAAAAAAACCAGACGAAAACGTAAAAAAGCGTACGAAAACGTAAAAATACTTACGAACATATGTACGTAAATTATTGAATGACCGGACGAAAACGTTAAAAAGGGCGAAAACGTAAAAAAACAGACAAAACGTAAAAAAATGTGCGAAAATGTAAAAAAACCGGCGAAAACCGTAAAACCATTCGAAAAACTAAAAAACCAGACATATTCTTAAAAAAAGTATGAACGAAAACATAATAAAAACGAACGGAAACATAAAAACGTAAAAAAACGAGCGAAAACTTAAAAAAAAGGCGAAAAACGTAAGAAAGCGTAATAAACCGGACCGAAACCCGTAAAAAAAAGGGTGAAAACGTAAAAGAACAGGCGAAAACGTAAAAAAACAGACGAAAGCGTAAAAAAACAGACGAAAACGTAAAAAACCAGACGAAATCGTAAAAAACGGACGAAAACGTAAAAAACGTGCGAAAACGTAAAAAACCGTGCGAAAACGTAAAAAAACAGACGAAAACATAAAAAAACAGACGAAATCGTTAAAAAACGGACGATCGCGTAAAAAAGTAGAGGAAACGTTCGAAAACGTGAAAAAACGAGACAAAAAATAAAAAGAATAATAAAGCATAGAAGAAAGAAAGAAAAAGAAATGGGACAAAAAAGGTTTGGCCATTTGGGCAAAATTCGCCCTCTTATTTATCATTTCCGCCCATTTAGCCCATTCATATTTCTCTCTCCGCCCATAACAAAATAAGGGTGGGGCAAAAAAACGCCCATAACTTTTAAAAAAGTGTCAAAAAACGCTCAAAAGTTACTATTTGAGCAACTTTTGCCGACCTCTTTCGACTTATACAACAGGGCTTATGCTTTATGTAAGTGTTTCGCTTAATTTTTTTAGAAACCAGATTTTGTCACTTATTTCAAACTTTGGCTCATATAACTTATCATGTTGTAAATAAGGCCGAAAACCCCATAACCATAAGCGAGCTATGGGGGTGTTTGTTTGTGGCTTATTGAGCTTATTTGATATCGCTTTATCTAACATAAGTCCTTAATTTTCCGGCTTATTTTTGACACTTGAGGCTCATATAAGTTTTGATAAAAAAATTACACGTTTCATCCCTATGGTTTATACCAATAACACCTTTAGTCCCTATTTGATTTTAAGTACACCAATCGTCCTTAATTTTCAAACTAATTGCATTGATGGTCCCTATTTTGTCAAAATAGGACCAACTGTGTAATAAATTTGTTTGAAATGTGTTACACGAAAAGTCCCTATTTTTCATAATAAGGACTATAAATGAAACATGTTTGATAAAATAGGTATTATCTATGTAATTAAAATCAAATAGGGACGAAACGTGTAATCTGGGTAACCATAGGGACGAAACGTGTAATTTATCCTATAAGTTTATTACGATACGATAAACTTATATAAACCCATACATTTCAAAATAAGCTAGGAAATTAAGGCTAATGTTATATAAGCCAAAATCAACTAAGCTCACGTGTAAGTGTGGAGGGTGTGAGGCTGGGAAAAGCAAAAGCTACATCTAATTTTCACTTTCCTTTCGGGAAAACCACACCTAACTTTCGGGAAAACATAAAATTACTTTGCATTCGAGACAGTTCTCCTGTGAGTATCAAGAGATAAAGTATACTTTATAGGAGAGAGAAAATAATTTTTATTGTGTTGTGAGTGGGTATTTGTGTTTTGTGGGTATTTTTAAAGGGATGTGATTTGCACACTCATCTAATTGATTGACACACTCAAAAGTGTTGTATGTTGACATTTATACTCTTGTAGTGGTGAACATGAGTAGAGGTGATTAAGGGGTATAAATGTCAATACGCAATACTTTTGAGTGTGCCATTCAATTTGAAAAGTGTGCAAATCATCTCCTATTCTTAAATGATAAATAATAGAAAAAAAATAATGAAAGAGAAAGAGGGTGCTGCAATGCTTGAGAGGAAATTAAAAGAAAAAATAGAGAGTTTTTTGATAATGTGAAGTTAGGGTCCGTTTGGTTTGTAGATGTGTTTATGATTAGAATTTAGATTTGGTTTAGGATTTGGATTTGAGATGAGAGAAAATATTATATTTAATTTAAAATGATTATTTAATTTGTTAGTAGGAGATTTAATAATTAAATTTATTATTTTTTGATATATAAAAAAAAGGGAGATAGAGAGAAATGGAAAACCGGTCCCACACTTTTATTAAAACCTAGCCATGTACCCTACTTTTAAAAAACTCCTACTATTTGGTTTACAAACCAAAATCCTAATCCTAAAACATAAACCAAACATTTATTTTTACTTTTAATCCCAAAACCTAAAGTTATCCCCACCAACCAAACAGGCCCTTAATGTGGCGCGTAAAAACCCTCGACCACACCTTCCAACTAGAGCTGTTAACGAACTGAACGTTCAATGAACATTTCATGAACCGTTCGGTAAAAAGTTCGTTCATGTTCGTTTATTTATTAAATAAACAAACATGAACATTATTTTACGTTCGTTTAGTTAAATAAACGAACATGAACACAAGTCACGTTCGTTCGTTCATGTTCGTGAACGTTCGATTAGGCATTTATTAACGTTCATTTAAATGTTTATGTTCGTATATCATATTTTTTAATTGTGTACTTTTCAATTTGGTATGTTTAAATAAAACAACATTTACAAAACATAATAGATTTAGGTTCATTTGGATACAAAGTTTTTTGTGGATACTAGGGGACCAATCTCCACCCTTCATCTTCATCTTAATCTAATGGATAAGATTAAACCCAAAATTATTTTCAATCTTTTTTTAAATCTTAATATCTCTCAAATCGTTAACCGTCAAGCGAAAAAAAATATACCATCACGACGAGCATTTAATTATCTTTCTATAGATATCCACTTTGATATACTTTCGACAAAAAAAAAATTTACGTTTTTTTCACGTCTTTTTCATCTTTTTTCCACGTTTTTTTTCAGATTTTTCACGTTTTTCACTTTTTTTTTACGTTTTTCACCTTTTTTTTACGTTTTTCACGTTTTTCCGTGAAAAAGTTTTTTTTTCGTTTTTTTCGTGTTTTTTCATATTTTTTTCGACTTTTTCTCGTTGAAACTTGCATGAGAATCATATATGATATTTAGATTTACTGTTAAATCATATATGATGTTAGTGTTAAATCATATATGATAGTGTTATATCATATATGATATTAGTGCTATGTCATATATGATATTTAATTTTAGTGTTAAATCATATATGATATTAGTGTTATATCATATATGATTTTTAATGCAAATTTCAACAACGGAAAAAAAACGAGAAAAAAACGTGAAAAACGGAAAAAACGAAAAAAAACTTTTTCACAAAAAAACGTGAAAAACGTAAAAAAAAGGTGAAAAACGTAAAAAAAAAAGTGAAAAACGTGAAAAATCTGAAAAAAAAACGTGGAAAAAAGATGAAAAAGACGTGAAAAAAACGTAAAATTTTTTTTTGTCGAAAGTATATCAAAGTGGATATCTATAGAAAGATAATTAAATGCTCGTCGTGATGGTATATTTTTTTTTGTTTAACGATTAACGGTTTATGAGATATTTAAATTTTAAAAAATAGGTGAAATAATTAAATGCTTTTAATCACAACCATTGATTTCTTTTTAGATGGATGATGTGGATGAGTCCCCTAGTATCCAACCTTTTTTTGGTATCCAATATAACTCTCCTCAACATAATATAATGCATAATTTGATAATAATTTTATGTTTTTTATCTACGTTCATTTATGTTCGATCGTTTATGTTCGTTTAAGGTTCGTTTAGTTTCTTAATGAACAAACATAAACGAACATGAACAACTCATTTTCTTAATAAACAAACATGAACAAAAAAATTCGTCCGTTTAAGCGTTCGTGTTCGTTTATTTATCCGGTTAAAACTAAATGAACGAACATGAACAAGGTTTCGTTCGTGTTCGTCCGGTTCGTTTACAAGCCCTACTTCCAACCTAATACTAAACAAACCCTAACACGAAACAAACACCCACTAAGCCCAAATAAACACCCCCTGTATTCGTTTGTTTTTCATAAAAAACTGAACATTCCATTTCGCGGGTAGTAAAATCACACACACAAAAACACAGTCTGACCTTCCGACGGTGTAAAAAAACATGTCAAAAAACGCTTCAAAGTTTCTTTTAGATCTTCCATCCAAAGGCTTCTTCTCATCCCCCGTCATTTCTTCCAATTTGGTACTTCATTTTTATTATAAACCCTAACTTTTTATATCTTTAAATTGGGTTCAATTGAAACATGGGTTTTGTAATTTGATGAAATAGAGTGTGATTCTGAACTGGGTTTTGCTTATTGACGAGATTAGGGTTGCTAATTATAAACCTTAAATTTTATAAAAAATTGGTACTTTTTTATGTCTTGAAATTGGGTTCTATATTTGTAAATTTGAAATATGGGTTTTGTAATTCCACGTGATTGTGAACTGGGTTTTGCTTATTCGTCTTTGAGTTAATTGAATTTTGTATAGTGTAATTTCATAAGCGCTTTTTTTTTTTTGCAATGAATTGAACTTGTTTGGTTTCTGCTTGCAACCAGTAGATGTGATTATTAAGTGTTAAATGATGTAAGCTTTTTTTCAAGTAGTGTTTAAAAAAACATTGAACACTCATTTCCAAACAACCTTTTGAATACTAAGGGTATGTTTGACATAGGGGCTTATAGGGGCGTGGGCTTTTAAAATAAGTGAGCTTATAAAATAAGTCTCGTTTGTCACGCGGGCTTATGAATCATAAGTCTCCATAAGCCCAAGCCCATAAAGAGGGGCTTATGGGGGCTTATAGTTAATCAAATTACTTGAATATCCTTCAAAATATAATGTATTATCACGTAAAAGCTGGAAATATATGTGATTCTAATTCTAATTTTGTGTAGTTTTATGCGATTTACATTAATAAGCTTCAGCTCCAACTAATTTGCCAAACAGCTTTATAAAAATATAAGCTTCAGTTTTCGGCTTTTAATATAAGCCCCGGCCCCAGCCCCAGCCCATTGCGCCAAACATACCCTAAATGCTCTTTGAAACTCCCTGCCAAACATACCCGTTATGAGTTATAATGTTATATGTGTGTTTTATGGTAAAATTGATGGAACTCTTTTTATGTAATTTGTTTCTGAATTACACAATGAAATTGGTTTCAAAATCACTCATGAACGGGCTCATGTGTTACATACTATGTTTAAGTTGAGTTACACAATTAGGGAATAAATGCTAGTTTTTGTTATAAAATGAATCTGCTGTAAATTCATGTGCATCGGCCACCGGCTCTTATTATAGTCGAAGAAACCTAAAAATAGCAGGAAACTGTCGTAAGTCTGTCCCACAATTTATAGGCTGACAACCTTAGACGATTATAATATATCAATCAATTTTGAATAATTTTAGAGTTCTTATTCAATGATTTGGTCCATGTTACGAGTCGGTTATTGGTCCAAATTCCTCATGCTATGCATTTTAAAGCAAATAATTGGGTTTTGAGGGTATGTGTGTACTTAAAATCATGTGTTATGCTTGTTTAGTTGTTTGGCTTTCGATGTTGGGTTGCATGCCTTTGTGATTTTTTTTATTCTGTGTTTTCTTTTTCTTGGCTTTGTTTTATCATCTGGTTTTTGTCAGCTGTTTTCATTTTATGCAATCATACAGGGTGGAATGCGGGTCTATGTAACTGATCATGACACATCACCCCCAGGTAATCGACAACTATCTATCTTCACTATATGCAAATGATGTGAAATAGACTTTCATTATAATACAAATAAAATAATAATTAATAAAAATTAAGAAATTTCGAAAGTAACTAATATCTGCATTTTTAAACTGTAAGAATTGACTGTATGTTTCTTTTACTCAGAAAATCAGCTCATAAAGACTGATCAAGTGAACATACTTATAAGATCACTTCTCCTTAAGCAACAAAAGGGACCAAATTCAAAAGGTGCAAAGGGTGCAGGCACAAATGAGAGCTCAAGAAAGAGGTATATCATATATGTTGTGCCTACTTGTATTTTTATGCCTGATGCCATCCTTCATCTATTTCGGTGTTTAGATATTCATGTAATGGAAAACGGAGATCTTGTTAAAACACTACTAGGTAATGGTTATCTCTCTCAGAGGTGGCAAAATGAGTGGGGTAGTCGGGTTGTATGACATATCAAGACTGGTTGCTTTCTACATAGGTCAATAGGCTGAATACCGTAGGGCTAGCTCATAAAACCTTGTTTTTCTTCTTTTCAGTTTTGCAAATGATTAATATGCTAAATAGCATTATAGAAACTACATTGTTACTAAAATAAAATAAACATCACTAAAAAAATGATCTAGGATGTTTTTATGCAATATGAGTACACTCTGGGCGACTTTTGACTTTTTGACTCGTTCAACGGCTTTCCATTTGTAGCAACTTTTGTTTACATTTTCCATTTGACCCTTAGAGATAAGGTATTACCCAAATCAACCCAATTAAGGCATGAATGGGTTGATATTGCCTCTAATTTTGCATTATTAACCTGTATTCAGGGGCCCAGAAAGAGCTGTTGATGGTAGGGCTTCTGCTAAGAGGGCAGCATCCACCACCCAAAATGGTTCCCGACAAGGTGAGTTTTACGTTGTTATAAATCCTACGTTAGAATCCATTAATATGACCAATTTATTTGGTGGCATACTTGTTCACTATGATGTAGTTAATCGACTATATCTGGTTTCGCTATTGAATATTTTGTGATGTTTCATGTAGAGGGATCAATATCACAATTACCTGAAAATCTCCAAAGTTTGACCGTAGAGAGACTCCGTGCACTGTTAAAGGAAAGAGGTCTTTCAGTAAGAGGCAAGAAGGTATGTAACTTGCATTACAATTCTTCAACACATTTAAATGATGTATGCAATTCCATAGTCATTGTGTACTTTCTACTTGTATCTTGTAGATTGCTCTACCCCATTATAGTTAGGGCTTTAAAAAGAGATACTGAAAGCGAGTATTATAAGAGTGGCTTGGCCCTCTGATTTGTTATTGAAAGCGAATATTTTTCACAAACATTTAAGAAGTACTAATCTCTTCTAAAGGATTAGTCAAATCTTAGTAGAGTTATGTTTAAAACATTGTGGACTGCAAGTCGATGCTGTTTGACTTGTTGCTAGTAAATGGTGATTATGGAAAGATCATGTTAGGAGCTAATATTAGTGCTCTAAAAGGTGCTAGTCAGATGACTTGATGTCTAGTGATGAATTGGTTAAAAGCTTAGAAATGATATAGCCATCCAGTTTGTGTGATTTCAGTTTTTTGGCTCATTATATCTGCAACATTGGTTCTTTGTGTAACCCATTGTGGTCTTATTAAACTGGAGTCTTTGGCATGTGTAAATTCTTAAGCTTAAAAATGTCATTATATCCACATCTTTTCAAATTACAAAACCCCTTGTTTGTTTTTTAGTCACAGTTTGGTTTTGGATCAAGTCGTGCTCAAAAAGTCTGATTCTCTGCTCTGTTATCTTATATATGTTGGTTTTAGTGCGATTTTAACCCTGTAAACTCCACTAGCTATACTGACTGATATTATCTGGATTGTGGTACACAGGATGAACTAATTGGACGGTTGAGAGCTACTACCAGTTCAGCAAGCTCATCTGCAGCCAACCCATAATAACGCGGTGCCGCTATCAATATAATGTTAAAGCACTCTCTTTGGGTTCAAATTGTTGTTTTGCTACGCCTTTGGGCATCAGTGAAATGGGGGGCGCGTCTAAATTATTCTGATTTTTGAATTTGTAACCCAAAACGCTAGGTGCACAAGGGGTTGTAATGTACTCTAGTAATCTCACATGCTTTTTTGCTACAAATGGCTATTCTACTTATGTTGATTTTCCTGAAATATTACTTTTTGGAAGGACGAATACACATATATATATTCAACGAGGTTTTGCACCCGCGCTCCGCATATATATTCAACGAGGTTTTGCACCCGCGTACCTTAAGGACTAACTTTGTAACGGACGGATAATCTTAGGGACTATTCTTGTAACTTGATAACCCCAAGGACAATTTTCGTAAATTGTTGCTGAAAAGTAATGCCTGTTAAGGACCAACTTTGTAACGAACCGGTTAGTTCGGGGACTGTTTCCGTAACTTGGGCACTTCTCATTTTACTGTCACTCCCTCACGTTTTACTGTTGATCAAATTTCCTCTTGCTTAACGCCCGTTAACTAACGACCCCTCATTTTTGTTAATATTTATATAATGGGGTTGAACCAGCAAGCTATGGTCGGTGGGACGAGAATGGTGGCGCAATTCCGTCATTTGATATATTTTCTTGATGCAACATTACTGGTTTGCTAGTTTTTATTCATATTGGAAGGGAGGTTATTTCTTGGGGTGGCGATTTCTGACATGACTTGAAATTATAATGTGAAGCTGTTTTTTGAAGGAAAAAATAAAGTAAAATAAAAATACGGGTGAGCGAATTGGAAGGTTGGAAGCAGGTTGGTCAATTCGCTCACCCGTTTGATAATTGATATTAGAATAAACGGGTTCATAACTTAAGGCTGCGCACAATAAGGAAGCAAGACGACCAACATCTTTTCCGCCATATTAGTTTTCTCTCTCTTATGACTGATATGCGACCAACTTAGTGTAATAAAGAGACTAACATTTTTTTTTTTTTTACAATAAACCTATAATTTCATTAATAATAATAAACACTTCACTTAAAATATCACTTAATGTAACTTATTAGTCATTTATAAATAATAATAACTATATTAGTTATTTATAAAATAAATAAATAATAGAAAAAAAAATTCCATTCTTCTTCTTTCTTGCGTGCAAAAAAAAATAAAGTAAAAAAATAAAGCACAATCATTTTTTTTCATATAAACCCAAATAAAGTCAAGAAAAAGAGAGGGGAAGGTTGCATTCGACTCGGTTGCTTTCGCTTGACCGAACTTCTTCTTTTTTCCCCATAGGGATGCTATCGACAGTGGAGGGGTTGCAGATGAGAGAAAAGAGAGGGGGGAGGGAGGGGGGGGGGGGGGGGCGGGGGGAATAAAGTCGCCGGAAGCTTTAGACGGTCGGTAGATCCGTCGACCCCTCTATTGTACCCAACGTAAGTTTCCTTCCAACTTGATGCACTATATTCAAACAAACTTCTTTTCGTCGGAAAGTTGATATTAAGTAACATAGCTGGGGCATAATCGATGGACAATTTTTAATTCGCCCATCTATGTTGTCATGAGGATTGTTCATGGTTTGTCATATATTATATATTATAAAAACATACATTTATCATTGTGTTTACACACACACTTGCTACAGTATTTTTAGAATAATATTTTTTTAATCATTAGGAACAATAACAATAATATTAAAAAATTCTAATGAACAGTACCTTAACCATTAAAAAAATTACCCCCCTTATTTTTCTAAATACAACAAGTAATGATGCTCGCGCTTCGTCGCGAGGAGTTTGATTTAGCATATGATGGTTATCTACGACATTGTTTTGTTGTGTAGCATTTTTTGTACACATTTCTTTTACTAAATAGATTAAAATAAAGTGTATTTGATTGTTAATATCATGTTACATGGATAACATATTAAAAGTTGGAGATATTATATGTTGTGTTTTACATATAACAAATGATGTTGCTTAATTTTCTAGGATATATATTGTTTGGACGCAAATGGTGCTCTATTTGATGTTGCCTTGATTGTTGCAGTTGTTGC
>BQNB010091832.1:0-22651 GCA_026074375.1 Tanacetum coccineum | reverse complement strand
GGACTTAGTAGGCTCTAAGCAGCAAATTATCAATGAAGAAAAATGAGTATTACCAATTTGTTGAAGAAGTAGAATCTCCCAAGATTGTGTCTTATGTCTTGCACTATCCACGTGATGTCAAACTTATACCAAGACCAAAATACAAGTAGATCGTAATCTCTTGACAAAATCCTCAACTATATGAGACACTGAGCACAACAACGTAACTCCTTCAAGTGATAGTAAATACCTGTGAGTACTACAACGTATCTCCTTACATCAGGTAAAAACTAGATTAATCAAGTCTTTATCAATAAAACCATGAAAGCACGAACAAGTTATCCTTGAGCAGAGGATATGATAAGAACACGCATCTGTGAAACTCAACTACAACATCAAATGAGTGATAATCAACCGTCTTCGTAATCACATCTTCAATAAATCTCCAAAACGAGCCATAAAATCAATAAGAATAAACTGTTGTGAATAACAGTTCCATCCGAGATCCAAAACCATCATCATAAATCAATTATACCAAGAAACCCTTGAATAATAACAATACTTGAAGATCGTATTGCATACCAAAAAGGTAGAGAGGACGATCATAAAGATTGTTATAGCAATTTAACTCCAAAACCCCATAAAACTTTTACCACAAATCGGTTTCTTAAAATTTAGGGTTTTAGGGTTTCTTCAAAAACCTTGTAATCCTAGATCGAGAGCCACCAGGCTCTGATACCAATTGTTGAAACCAATAAGATCTCCTTAGATCATCGTTTTACAAATAACATCATAAACATGCAGCGGTATATATTGAAACAATGATGTTACTATACAAGGTTTTCTTCATTGAACATTTCCCTATTACCCCAACTATCAACTTGGGGCTACACCAACTATATTATGGTGTACTAAATAGTACTAACTTGACTCTCATAGGGAGAGTTCTCATGTATGATGAGGATATAAAAAACTATGAGTCTATGTCTCTTATATAATAGGAGTCCATATGTCGTTACAATGGAAAAGTAATTAAATGCTTTGACCCAATCTAATTAAAATTGCTCATAAAAGACTAATTAAATGCTCATAAAAGACATTTAATTCTTCCATATGTAGAATACCAAAGTGATCATATTAAGCCCTTGTTGTGTCATTCTTCTTCATTTAAGCAAATGTAGTTTTGTAATCATCAAATCAATAAACCCAACAGATAAGGCTTTTGAATACAGCTATTAAGTGTTGTTTTGGTATTGTTTAGGGTGTCAAAATGCAGTAGTAACAAGTTGGTTAAAGTTTTTTTTGTCATTTGTGTTTTGGCACAAAACTTGTCAAGTCAGTTCTTAAGTTTTTTAAAAGTCACATTTTAATCTTAAATTTAGATGAGTAAAAGTAGGTTTTAGCTTCTGAAAATTTGTGCACAAGTAGTTTGTAGTCTAAATTTGATATGTTTTAGCTTAATTTGTAGTTTAAGGCTTATTAGTTTCTCTGAATTAGCCTACTCTTTAGTCTATTAAAAAATTGAGAAACCATAAAGAATTAGATTTTAGTGTGAACAGCCATTTCCACAAGCATTTTCATGGCTTGTTTTTGTTTCAAAACTCCTATTTTGTGTGATTATTGTAGCTTGTTGGACAAGCTTTTCAGTGGTATAAGCCACTTAGCTATAAGGATCCACTAACTAGCTTAAAAATAAGGTAGAAAGTGCCTTCTTGGCTGTTTGGCTGGTAGTTTTAGCCAAAAAAAGCTTATTGGCTTTTCAGACCTTTTCAGCTTATTTTAGTGATTAATTTTTGTTCCTAGTTGCTTATTAGGTATGGCTTACCATCTTTTCTAGCTTAGTTGTCAATTCAAAGTGCTTATTAGGTTAAATTTTTGGTTTAAAAGTTAAAACTATTTTTTGTCTGCCTTTTTTATCTCTTGTTTTAATAAGCTTTTAAGTGCTTATCTGCCTACTTTTCTTTGCTTATTTATTTGTCCTATGTGCTTATTAGGAACTATAGTACATCTTTTTCAGCTTATTTGTTCATCTGTTGTTTTTTGAATCCTAAAAATAAGCTAGAATTTTAGTTAAGTTTCTTTAGTATAATTTTTTAAAACTGTCAACTTTTTCTTGCTTATTTTCCAGTTTTGTAAAATAGTGTTTTTTTAAAGATTGTTAATTTTAGCATAATTTACAGGTTTTTAAAATAGGAAAAAGTAAAAAAAAAATTCAAAAAAGAAAGAGGTCACTGTGACTCCCCTTGCACAACCTTAAATATTTAACTCACAACTCTGAACCATCGCACCAGTAGGGCTATTGCCCATTTTCCCTTTAATTTATTTTTATTACCCTTTTTGGCCTTTTATATTATCAGCCTATTTCAGCTTTATTTCGTGTTATTTCGGCTTATTTCATTAAAGCTCTTTAGCTGAATTTTAGTTTTTTAAATCAAGCACTGTCCAAACTACTTTCCCTGAATTTTTCAGATTTTTCCCATTTAGTTTACTATTTTTTATTAATTTTTTAGATTAAAACTGTTTTTAATTCATATTAAATAAAAAAAATAAAAAAAATATCATTCTTTTTTTAATTTTTTTTATCATTTAGGACTTAGGAAAATTAAATTTGCACTTGTAGGGTTAAAATTTAAAGTTTTAGGTTTTAGGTCGCATTTTTAGGATCCCGTTAACGTTTTTAGATTCGTAATTGCCTCATTTTTAGTTTAACTTGACTTTAACTTGCTTTTTCTTGTAGAATTTGAAAATCAACCAAAATCTTTGTTATTCGAACATCAAATATCAAACCGACTCTGACTCTCCCACCCAACTGCATTTCCTCAGTACGAAGAAACGACCCGGGTCCGGTTTTGATTTAATGCTTTAGAAGTGAGAACCGATTACTTTCGGATAAATATATAATTTTTCTTTGTGAATTTTGACTTGTTACTTGGTCAGGGTAATTTGCTTCGAATTTGCTTGTGTGTATTATTTTATATATATATATATATATATATATATATATATATATATATATATATATATATATACTAGTGACAACGAATCAAACATTTGCGCCGCTACTGGAGGAGTGTATGCGATTGTCGTTCCAACGTTTGACAATTTGTGCCTTTTGAGATCCTTCCTTGTAAAGTTATATTTCTTTATTACAAATTTAAGAATACAAAAAAAATTTTTCATTTTCTTTTATAGTATATTTATAAGATAAAAACAGAAATCAAAAAGTATAAAAACATTGTCTTTAATAAAGAATAAAAACCATCATCAATATAATACTTTTAACTTGAGCATTATCATAATAAGTTCTCAAACAAAAGATTAAAACTTGCCTTTGTGTCACTTGTGAAATACGGCTCACCTTTAAGAGATTAACAAAAGCTTAAGAGGTGGTATAGGTGGGTTTTCGAGGAACTACGACCTGAAAGGAGAAGGTTTTTAATAGCTTCGCGCTTTCCCGCTCCTCCGCTCCTTTGTGCGTTTTTCTTTTAGAGAGCTACCGTGAAGCAAGTTGATTATTGGTTTAAGTCATTCGGTCTCATTTTGTCCTTTAATAAAATATGTTGTTTAAAAAACTCAAAAAACCAAAAATAATCTCCTTTAACCTCTTTGCCATTTAATTCTTCTTCTTATCTCTCTTATCCGTTTAATTCTTTGACGTGTCTTCGTATAACCAACGTTAGTGTGTGGGGTGTGGACAACCACGTGATGGCTTTTATTGTTATCTATGTACGTGCCAGCAGTGTGGTGTTAATCTTATAAATGAAATTTGTTTGAATTGCACTTATGGAGATGGAAAGTGTTAGCCTTAATTATATTAAGTCAAACAAGAATGTTATCGGTCTTATAAAGTCAAACTAGGACTTGTATTGTAATAGGCTAGTCGGGTTCAACGGGCTTGGATTGTAATCTAATATTGTCCGTGTTTCGGGCTCAAAGCCCAAGTTTAGCCAAGCCCGGCCCAAGTAGAAAAGCCCACATGCCACTTATGGCTCAAGGGTATAAAAGAAACCCTCTCCACACATGGAGAGGGTGTTGGTTACATTTTCACACTTGTAACTCTCCAATTTTCTTTATCTTCTACTAATCTAACTTTTCCTAAGTTCCTTTTTCATCTCTTTTCTTTATTTCTTTGACGCTCGCATAGAGCTCATTTAGAGCTTATTCGAGTTTGCTTATTGTTGTGAAAGATAATATTTAGGACCATCATGTGGTATCACTCGCCAAGGGGTGTTTAGTGTTTGATTTTTGTGGTTTAGATAAGCAAACCGTGGCTTATTTCTCTTAATAAGCTCACGGTTCAAAAGCTTGGAGCTTATTGGCTTATTAACCTTATTCTCTCTTTGTTCTTCATGTTCTTCATCTTATTTAGTAGTCATTTGATAAATTAGATAAGCTACAAAGTCTTTTTATAAGCTTATTACAATCGGCTTATTTTTCTTCTTCTTTTCTCTCGACGTTGTGTTTTCTTGTGTGTTTCGGAAGATACACAAGAGTCACGTCATCCTTTTACTTTGTTCTTCAAACTAGCTTTTTAGTTTTCATAATTTCTGTGCTTATTTTCGAGCTTATTTCCCGATTATTTCGGCTTATTTCGGGTTATTTCGAGCCTCATTGGTTGCTTATTTTCGAAGCTTATTTGTGATTGGTTAAAACTCTTGTGGTCCCAACTGGTTCTAATCAAGAGACAAAGATCAACCTTTTTTTCTTCACAAAGAGTAGGACAAACTTGTTTGTTTGTGGTTGATGTCCTTCACCCAAAGTGACGGCAAGCAATATGTAGATAGGGTCAGCGAAATATGCAGTGTAAATTTCAAGCTAAATATGTAACGTTTGATATCAAGCGAAAACATGCAGGTTTAGTTTGAAGTGAAATATGTTAAAATTGAGAGCGAAATATGTTTTGAAATGTTAGCAAAATTTGCAGTTTAGACGAAGCGAAATATTTGAAGTTAAGACGAAATAGAAGTTTAACTGACAAGTGAAATATGCATTTTCAAGTCAAGCGAAATATGCAAAATTTTGTTCAAGCGAAATATGTAAAGAAACTGAAGCGAAATATGCAGTTTTGATTTTTCAAGCGAAACAAGTATTCATTTTTCAAGCGAAATATGTCAATTTTAATTTCATGGTTTTTTTATTGATTTTGTAAAATCCCGACAAGTAAACTTTTTCATTCTCGGTTTTAATCATAGAGTTGTAAAATCCCGTGGAGTTAATTGCATTCTCTCTCACCACACTATACAATCAACACTTCCATAACGACTTAAGGATCAGCATTTCCATTCACAACTTCATCAAGTGAATGCCCAGTTCTACTTCAATCATACAACCTGAATGGCAAAGGTTGTAAACATTGTTTAAGCAGATTCAAGAGCTGAAGACTGTCGCCTATCACAAACTTTATGACATCTGAAGCAAACAGATAGAAGTCAATGAGATAGAGCTGAAAGACAGCGCATATGGTTAATCACTTTGCACTTGTTTGCTCAACAACAACCAGTTTACATCCTCAAAATCATCCTACTCAAAACACTCATTTTCCTCCACCAAGATCACAAACAATCTACAGAACAAAGGAAAAGCAATTGTTACCTCTTTGTTCTCTACTTATGTTCCAGAACATGCTTTACGCATTCCTAAAGATGAGGAAATGTCAAAGGAAAGGAGATTGACAAACTCATGGCTTTAATTCTCTCTCATTAGAAGATCTACAAAACTAACCAACAAACAAACTTTGAACTCATCAAACACCAGTAGAGCTAATAAAGATAATTCTCCAGAATCAACAGAGCATGGGTATGATAATCAGAGGGCAGTTAATGTTGTTGGGCTAGGGACATGTAGGTACTTTGGTTGTGCAGAAGTCTGGATTCAGTGTCTTATAACTGCAAGGAATATGGGCATGTATCAGGAATATCAGAACGAAATGAGTAAAGGATGCGCTTTTCACAAGGAAAAGTTGTTATTGTGTAAACAAGGGAAGCTGGGGCTTCAGTGAATGCAGATCAAGCTGATTGGAAGGATGACATTGATGATGAGTCTGACGATCAGGAATTGGAAGCACAGTATATGTACATGGCACAGATTCAAGAGGTTACTCCAGATCCAGTTGACAATTTGGACAATCTTTGATGATGAGTCAAATGCATAGGTACAAAACATAATGGACAATATAATTGTTTGCCTTAGAAATATGAACTATCCTGAGCATTGAATCTAGTATCAACTTACTATCTGTGGGACACAAGGTGACACAATAACACTATTAAAATTCATTGGTATATGTTATGATTGAACTCAAGGATGACCAGGATGACTACTGATGATCTTGATCAAGAACGTGATTGCTTGCTTCTTTAATTCGAAAATAAAATGTGAAATGATGCACAGCAAAAACCAACATAAATTTTTGATCATTAAACAAGCTTAGTTGATAAATTAAAAGGTGAAATTGAGGATTTCAAAAACAAAAGTTTAGAATCATCAAATAACCATTTCAAGAAGCCAAACAATGAATATCTAAGACTAATCAGTTGGATGTTTATAGACCTTAAGAAGTTCCAAAGCGGAAACTTGTTAAGTATAATGATGTGAATTATGCGTCAAAGGTGGAAATTGGATTGTGCAAAAGCTAATGGGGATTTAATGGTCATGCAAAATTGATTTTGAAAGTCATCAAATGCATTACTCGACAAATAAATATTTAAATCAACGATTTCGGTATGAAAAAGGAGCTTTGTGCACATCAAGAAAACCATCTCCATACCTGTCATAAGCAAAAAGAGGCTCGGATTAAGAAGCTTTATAAAACTGTGGAATGACAAAGAATTGATAAAGTCATTGCTTTAGAAATAAAGTCATGGTTTTAAATGCTATTGTATATAACCGGCCAATCTGTTCAAAAAATGAATATGCTTAATCGTAATTGTAAAACGAGTTTTGCAAACCTGAGTCTCAAGAAAGTCAAAGAGTGAATCCTCGTCTGTTGATATAGATGCTATAATGATTAGATCTTGGTTAATGTTGCCCCTAAATCTGACGAAACGATTCGTCTTGACAAAGAAAGTCGATTCAAAAGTATGTGATTTATTCAAAACGTTTGATTTGGACCAGTTAGGAATAATCTTTATGATTTGTTGTTCCACAACGGGAAAAGTGCCTGAACACACTATTTTCATGAACGTCATAGATGAAGTCATACATCTTTAATAATGAATTTTCATAAGAGCTTTTCGTAAAACAAACAATTTGTTAGAAAAACTCGAATGGATGCAATCCATTCCTTAGGATAAAGTGTTAAAAGCTTAAATAACTTTTCAAGATTAATAAGAGTGTGACATGATTTTGATGGAGTGGACGTTGCCACAAACAATCGCAAAAACGAACATATTGTGGAAACATAGATCCTTTCATTCAAAACACAATCGAAGGAAATTTTTGCCCACCAAATTAGAAGAATAAATGCGGACTTAGAAAAATTTCACTTGTGTTTGAACGAGGAAATGGTTGCAGATTTGAGATACTTTAATTCTCTTGAACATGAAGTAGACACTCTCAAATCTCTACTGGAACTCAAAAAAACAGTTTTTTATGAAATGAAAATCGACCGAACTTTAAGGAAATATTTCTATGCTGATCACATGAATGCAATACTTGGTGTGTGTATCAACACTGTGATATGGATGAAGTTACTCAATTTGCAATGTGATTACTTGGAAATTTTGGAAAAAAGTAAAAACATCTTAAAAAAGACTTTCTAAAAGTAGAACAATGTCAGAGTTTTGAAGCATTCAGAAAACATGCGAAATCTTGAAACTTGATTTACAACGGTGGCAAAGAAAAGAATAAAATGGCCAAATCTTTCAAAGGAAAATCAGTCAAACGTATTTCTGAAAGAACAGTAACAATATTTGAAATTCAAGATTGAAGCTCAATTACAAGACAAAGGAATTGCAATAAGTGAGTTGAAGAAACTCATAGTAAAGATGAAAGGAAAATCTGTGGAAACTAAGTTTAGAAAATCATCGGTTATTCGACAACCGAATGCTTTTAAAAGTCAAAGACAATCAATTTTAGGTAAACCAGCTATTTTTTTAGATCTCTTGCAAAGACAGATTTCTCAAAGTCAAAGTCAGTTACCACAAAAAATGTGTCCCATGATTTTTCAAAATCAGTCACTGCACTGATTTTGCCTCAGAATGTGTTGCCAATTTTCAAGAACACAAATGTGATTGCACCAGGAATGTACAAAGTGTACACAATTCTAATCAATCTAGAAACACAACGGTTGCCTAAGACAGTAGGAAAACTACAAGCCCATGTTCTTTCGTCTACGGAGTAATTCCCACTACTAGTGTTAGGCATACCACTGCTTAAGAGCAATCACTAGAAGATAGAGTCATGCTAACAATAAGGCATGGGAAGAAGCTAAAATGTAGAAGACCACCGTTAGGAATTGTAAGTTTTCAAATAATAAAACGACTGTAACGGGTGTAATGACAGTTGAAGTGCTAGACTATCGAATCGTTAACTTTGTCTGTGTTACTTGTGAAAATTGTGTGCTGAATGACAATCATGATTTGTGTGTTTTACATTATTTCATAGCGTGAATTCATGACTAGACAATCAATGGTTGTGCCTATTAGTACTAGAGAACAAGCTATATTGTGAACAACTGTTGCAAATCCAGTAAGATAACCGTTGCAACAGACTCCATGCTCAAGAAATCTAGAAACATCCACTAGGAAGCTTTATGAAGCAGTTAGTAAGACTGGCAGTTGGGTGGTATCACTAAGTATACACCACCGGATACATTGGAAAACCTAAGGTCCTCAAATAGGAAATGTTAACCCAAACGTTAGTACGCTCTAGGTTATGCATCTAGAACTGCTAATATTTTGAAACTAAGACCTCCTAGGTGTTCCACTGTGTCCAATACTCCATTGTCTTCTTACTTCTTTGCAGCTCGTAGAGATAATCCCTATTCATCGTCAACTTGGGTTGCTCAAGCACATGACCGGAAATCTCAAACTTCTAACTAATTTTGTGGAGAAATTTCTAGGAACGGTGAAGTTTGGAAATGATCAAATTGCACCAATTCTTGGTTATGGAGATCTGGTTCAAGGAACTATTACTATCAAACGGGTTTATTACGTCGAAGGACTTAATCACAATTTATTCTCCGTTGGTCAATTATGTGATGCGGATTTAGAAGTTGCTTTTCGGAAGCCTACGTGTTATATCCGTGATTTGAAGGGAAATGATCTTCTCATAGGTTCTCGTGGCATAGATTTGTATTCCATTACTCTGCAAGACTCAACATCTCCTAATCCAATTTGCTTAATGGCTAAAGCAACATCGTCTCAAGCATGGTTATGGCATCGTCGTCTATCTCATCTAAACTTTGACACCATCAACTTGCTTTCGAAGAATAATATTGTGAATGGTCTTCCAAAACTAAAATTCGTCAAAGATCATCTGTGTTCTTCTTGTGAGTTGTGAAAAGCAAAAAGAAAGTATTTTCACACTAAGGCTACCCCGAGCTCAAAAATACGGTTACAACTTCTACACATGGACTTATGTGGTCCATGCGGTAGAAAGTATTAATGGAAGAAATTATGTTCGCGTAATTGTTGTATGACTTACTCCCGAATTATACCTTGACTCCACTTCCTGAGGTCCAAAGATGTGAAACACCTGGAGTTCTTATTGATTTCTCACACTTGTCACCAAGAGGGGCTTCTTGCTCAAGTTTACAACAGTTCGAACTGACAAAGGCACGGAAATTTCTTAATAAACTTTCATGCATACTTTGAAAGAGGGAATAAGACACGAAACATCAATGCTCGAACACCGGAACAAAACGGCATTGGCGGAAAGACGAACCGTACTCTTGATGAGGCTGCTCGATATAATGCTAAGTGCCGCTAAAGTTCCTTTGTTCTTCTGGGCTGAAGCAATTGCAACAGCATGTTTTACTCAAAACCATTCACTTGTAATTCCTCGACATGAGAAAACACCTTACCATATCATCAATGCCCGAAAACCCTCAGTTAAGTTCTTTCACATCTTTGGTTCTCTTTGCTACATCGTCAGAGATGGTGAAAATCTTGATAAAATGAAGGAAAAAGGTGATGCATGTATTTTTGTTGGGTATTCTACTCAGTCAAAGGCTTACAGGGTATTTAATAAGAGAACAAGAATGATAGTTGAAACAATTCATGTTAACTTTGACGAATTGCCTCAAATGGCGTCAGATCACGTCAGTTCTGACCCCGGTCTGCAATGTTCAACGACAGTACTTGAACAAGACAATTTAAGTCCCAGTCCACAAAGTCCAGAAAATTTTCCTCAAGTTGTTGAGACAGTAACAACGTCAAATGACCTGGAATTGCTTTATAGTCCGATGTTCAGTGAATTACTCAATGGAACTTCTCATGTTGTGTCAAAGTCTTCCGCTGTACATGCTGCTGATAATCCCGATAAACGTCAACAACATAACACAACTCACAATTCTCCAACAACCGATGTTGCAGATCCACCTCCATTGAACATTCATTCAACACATCAAACTCCAACTCAAGTACCAACTATCACTGCACCTGAGAACATTATTCAAGCAGAAACCAATACAGAAAATGCACAATTTGACGACGATAAATTTATCAACATCTTCAGTACACCGGTACAAGAACAAGGGGAGACATCGTCTTGTCATGTTGATTCGTCAAATATGCATACTTTCTATCAACACCATCCTTCCGCACAACGTTGGACAAAAAAGCATCCATTAGAACAAGTCATTGGAAATCCTTCTCAATCAGTTAGAACAAGACGTCAGCTAGAAACAGATAGCGAGATGTGTATGTTCGCACTCACCATGAGTCAAACCGAACCAAAGAACATCAAAGAAGCCATGGCTGATTCTGCATGGATTGAATCAATGCAGGAAGAACTTCATCAGTTTGATCGACTAGATGTATGGGAATTAGTCGACAGACCACTTTGCAAAAATGTCATTAACTTAAAGTGGCTCTGGAAAAACAAACGTGATGAGGAAATAATATTAACAAATCTCTCTTGTGGGCTAAGGGGATATGCTCAAAAGGAAGGAATGATTTGAAGAGTCATTTTGCAGCCAGTTGCTCGGTTGATGCTGTACGATTGTTCATTGCGTATGCTGCACACAAATCATTCACAGTGTACCAAATGGATGTTAAAACAACATTTCTTTACGGACCTCTGAAGGAAGAAGTGTACGTAAACCAACCAGATGGATTTGTTGACCCATATCATCCTGACAAAGTTTACCGTCTCAAGAAAGCATTATATGGTCTCAAACAAGCACCAAGAGGCGTGGTATGGTAAACTCTCAAACTTCTTTAGTATCCAAAGATTCTCAAAAGGTTCTATTGATCAAACCCTGTTTATAAACTAAACATGGGGGAAGACATATTGCTTGTGCAAATAACTTACGTTGATGACATCATTTTTGGTTCTACCAACCCAAAACTTTCAAACGATTTGGGAAAATAATGCACAACAGTTTGATATGTCTTATGATGGGGAGCTGAAATTCTTTTTTAGGATCAATCACAATCTCCTCGTTGGTTATCTTTATAAACCAAAGCTAGTAGCTCAAGAGATACTTAAAAAAACTTGGTCTGACCTCATGTGATAGCATTGGTACACCAATGGCTACAAAACACCTTGATGCTGACTTGAGTGGTACTCCGGTCGACCAAACGAAATATCGTAGTATGGTTGGAGCACTCATGTACCTAACAGCAAGTAGACCAGATATTGTTCACGCAACAAGTTATTGTGCTCGCTATCAAGCGAAACCGACTGGAAACATCGCACTGCGGTAAACGGATCTTGCGGTCGGGATACCTTAAAGGACTCCTTTAAACATGGGTCTCTGGTATCCGAAGGACACCGGTTTCGAAACTAATCTACTTTGTTCTTTTTCAGATTCAGATCAAGCAGGTTGTCTCGATACACGTAAAAGCACATCTGCTGGTATACAATTTCTAGGTGGTGATAAGTTAGTCAGTTGGTTGTTAAAGAAGCAGGACTGCACTTTAATGTCTTTAGCAGAAGTCGAGTATGTGTCTTATGTGCGTGCTGCGCTCAAGTTCTATGGTTGAGAACTCGGCTCACATATTATGGCTTTCACTTTGATAAAATACTTATGTATTGTGACTCAAAGGCAGCCATAGCCATCTCGTGCAATCCAGTCTAACATTCTCGCACCAAGCACATTGATGTCAGATATCACTTCATAGAGAAACAGGTTGAAAAGGGTATTGTTGAATTATTCTTTGTCGGAACTGAATACCAGTTAGCTAACTTGTTTACTAAAGCTTTGTCGGAAGATAGGTTTAAGTATCTCGTCAGACGACTTGGTATGAGATGTTTGACTTCAGATGAACTGAAGGTTCTGGCAAACGAATCTGCTTAATATACATCAAACATCGCTTTGTAAATATTTTTATTTTTCTCTTTATTTTGATTTATAAATATTTTTGAAAAAGAAAATACAAAAATATAAAACCAACAAAAAGAAAGTACGACTCGGTATGTAGATGTTTTACTCCAGATGAACTGGATGTTCTGGCAAATTTGAAGTCTGATTGTATCCATTCTCAAAACATCAATTTTGTAAATATTGTTTTCAGTCTTCTCTTTATTTTTTTATTTATTAAAAATATTTGAGAAAAGGAAAATAGAAAAATATAAAACACCTGAAGAAAAACAAAAGATAAAATCATGAAAAAGTTTCAAAAAATACCAAAAAGAAATCTTTCTCGATGTGCTTACTGGAATCGATACGCATTTGGTCTCCTACGAAATGTGATTAATCTTGACTATCGGACGTGTAAATGAAGTTCGAACAGGAGTTTCAAATGCTTTCAAAACATTACATTTCTAAATTTTCTCAATGACTTATGTACATCTCAGTACATAACTCGGTCCCGAATGTTATAGGGAAGTGTACGCTTCAGTGCGCTTACTCTAAAATATGATGTGGAAAGTTTTTCGATCATGTTTTTTTAAAAAATGATCTGTTGAATCACATATTTTTAAAAAGAACTTTCATGTCATTATTTGTGTCTACAATATAATTTGTGGTATTTTTTCCATAAAATAGTGGTATTTGGTTTTAATAATTATTGTTCAAACACTCCGCTTCCTCGAATAATTTAAAGGAATTGTAGGTCGTAGAATGTTCATTTTATGTGAATCATTTCTATGGGAGGAGTTGTTTATGAAAAATTGCACCTTTTAATGTGTCGGTACCATTCTCATTGAAATGTTCATATTTTTATGTATCCAACAGCATGTCTGTGAAATTATAAATGTGGAAACTATTATATATTGTCAATTATTTAATAACACTGTTTTCATCTAAGGCATCTCATACTCTCGCTTTCAACTATTTTGTGGTGTCTTATCAATTTTTCATTTTTATGTCAGTTTTAATATATATTGGTATCCCACATATATGTTGAAGGGAGCTATCGAAACTCTGAATTCATTGCTAATATCGGGTCTATTTGTTAGCTTCCCATGGAATTTTTTGTCATGTCAAATTTTAATCTAATTGGGGATTTCAAATACTAAGTGTTTTATTAGTTTAAAATAAGGGGAGAAGAAATATTATTAAATTTGCTTTAGACGAATGTTAGATCTTTAAGTTCTCATTGTGCAACTCTTTCATTCATGTTGCTAGAAGACATTTCGAATGTCTCGGAGCCCCATGTGTTAGGGGGAGTTATTTGAAAATAGAAAATTGTCAGAAAATGGTTTTATGGTTCGATTCTTTTTAGACCCAAACCCTATTGTAATTCAGATGACGCGATTCTGAAAGTCATAAGGTGGTTAGGTTAAGGAATAAGTCATCTGAAGGATATTTAACATATTTTGATTCACTCTTACTCGTGTTGTTTGCGTTGAGTACATTCGGTATGATGAACTAGCAAGCATGGTGATTCCTATATACGATCTGTGATAGAAGATCAATACGCTTTGAGCTAGAAAACACTGTCAAGGAGATTAATTGTCAACCTCGAACTCAAGATGAATGACAGAAGCCAAATTCAGTCTTGTTATTGCTTAACTGTATTATATTTCAGGTTTAAGTGATGGTGTTGCAGCATCATTCCAGTCAAAGTCGGATTCATAATCCACATTCTCATACTCAAGCTTTTTCAAAAGTCAATCATTATAACGTCAAGATTGTTGATTTATAATCCTTCTCCCGCACCATCAAAGAGTCCTCAATGTCAAATTAAAGAATTCTGTCATTTGGAGAGATTGTTATGGAGCTTATATGTATGTCAATCAATTAGAATGTAACAAGTATGAGCATGTGTTGATGGTCAATGAGCACAAGTTGATCAAGGATGTCAAATCTAAATGCGTATCTACGTCTAGGAGATGATGCAAGATAACGTTCTCTGAAGAATTTAATGTTTCATAAGATAAAGGCTGTCAAAATCAAAGAGTCAAAAAGGCATGGATGAACAATAGCTATTACAAAACAAGATAAGCACTTAACTAAGTCAACGTCATAAACGTTAAACGTCATATCTTCAATGTCTATCGGTGTGATACAGAGAAGTTTAAGTAATGAGACCTTCTAAACATTGGGGGAGTATTGTTAGCCTTAATTATATTAAGTCAAACATAAAATGTTATCGGTCTTAAGAAATTCAAATCTAGGGTCTTTGTATTGTAATAGGTAGTCGGGTTCAACGGGCTTGGAGATTTGTAATCTAATATTTCGTGTGTTTCGCGGGCTTAAAGCCCAAGTTAAAACAAGCCCGGCCGTTAGAGTAAGCCCAAGTGCGCCTATGACGTTGGAAGGCTTAGTGTTATAAATATCCCTTCTCCACACGTGGTGAAGGTGTGTTTTGGGAAGGGTGTTGGTTGCATTTTCCCATAACTTGTAACTTCCCATTTTTCTCTAATCTAATATTCCATCTTTGTTTCTCTCTCTACTCTCTCTCTCTCAGATTTCTTCTTATTTTCTAGCATCTTGGTATAAATTATAGTTGTGTAATGGATTAAACTAGTGGGATAACAAAAAAGCACATACTTACTCTCACGCCGGAGGTGATTCGCGGGGACACCCCCCGCGCCTCACTTAACGTAGTGTTTCCATTTGTGTTGACACAAGTTATTCAAAGCTTGGTAACTCAACATCCACAAGAAGAACTCTTCGATCTCATTGAAGCCTGATAGTGCCCATATTTGCACAATCACACCCGAGTGAAAAAAAGTATCCCAAACACTTATGTGAGGTGCTAGTATATACTTTTTGTGCTTTTAATTACGAGGTCTAGAAGGTTGTGTTGTAAAATGCTTTTAAAGAGTAGGTTAAATGACCCTAATATTGCTATTGTCTAGGTAGAAAAGCCCATTTGCTTGAGAACAAACAAATCCTAAGTGTAGGGGTATTTGATAAGGTGTTATTTTATACACTATTTCGGGGCCATTTAACCCCCTAAAGCATGCAAATATGCCTAGATTGCGTGCTTAATCATTTGTTTTCAGGTTTTTAGCACTTGGATGGCTTTTGGAGGAAATACACATGACTTGGGCTCATTTAGATAAGAAACAGACAAGATTACGGACCTACACCAAATCTCTAGAAGATATATGCATATAGTGGCTGGAGACGATGTCGCAGGCATAAAGCCACACCGTCATGATCTATATAGTAACGACGTCAGGAATTTCGCGACGGCGTCAGGACGTGGTCGACTTAAAGAGGATCTAGAATCTTCTACGTGGCGACGCTGTTAGAATTTCTAAGCGACGTCGTCGCATCGATATCTCTATAAATATAAATCTATTTTTAGGGTTTTAAGGTGTGTAACTTTGTATAAACCTAGGGAGACAAAGCCTAGTCATTCTAACAGCTTTATAGGTCGTTTTTAGGGCCTTAAAACCCTATTGTACTACCTTGAATCCTTGTTTTAATCAAGTAAGGTTATTCATCATTAATTATTTAATATGTCTATGTGTTGTTTGATTGATTTATCTTTTTGCTTTCTTTATAACATGCGAGGCTAAACCTTCCTTTGTATTTATCTATGATTGCATGAAACTTAAGTTGTAGATCCTTTTGATGTTGCTTCTTGTTGATGAATGTGCGTGTTAGGCTTTAGAAAACCAGCTTTTGTCTATATCGCTGGTGATATGTCTAGGGAAACACGAGTAGTGTAGAAAGGATACCATCGGTAACAGTCTTCATACTACCTTACCCCTAATATGGTTGATCCTTCTTAAGTTATTTCACATGCATTTAATATACTCTTAGGGGCCTTGTAATAGTCTTTATACTACCTTACTTGTGCGTTGCCCTAACGGAATATTAAATAGAGAGTGGGTTAGTGTAATCCGTTCATGACCTAGGAAATACTTACACATATCATCACAAGTGTGACAAGGCAACGGATCTAAGAGAAGCAATCTAAGGAGTAGTGCATGATTAGGTAAATACATTTGTTTATCATAAAGTTATCACCGGTAGCATAGATTATAATTACTTTAGTTATTAATTAAACAAACCAACCTCTCAAACTATAGATTTACATGCTTTTATAAAATATAAAAACACAAAAAGAATCTTCTCTCAACTCCTAGAATTCTGTTAGACCGTGATCAGGCCTTTCCAACATATTCCTCTAGAGAACGATAACAACCCCCGAGTCTTGCATATACCACACTGCAACGATTAGGTACACTGCCTAGGGGATTGTAAAACTTCCTGTGAAGTCTTCGCAACCCTCACATCACTAGCTCATTTCACTGGTGTGCAATTTCCTCAAGAATTTGTAAGTCATCTCTCTTCCAACTATATTAGATTTTTGTTTAGTCGTATATGTTAATTTGTATTGTGGTTTAGGAGCTGCAAATATGTTTAGTTAATTAGTATTGTGGTTTAGGAGCTGCAAATATGTTTAGTTAAAAGGCAGAGTTTTAGTTTGGTATTAGCGGATATATATGTGATCAAAGATTTATCCATTTTCTGTTGTGCGTTAAGCGTTTTCTGAAGAAAAAAAACCTTGTTTTTTCTGTTAGAAAGTTAGTTTGTAAGGGGCTGCTATTGGTGTGTTGTTTTTGGGGGTTGAGTTGGATGATCCTGGTGTTGTCTCGATGTTTTAGTAAGTAAAAATTGATAATCAGTATATATGATTTTCTTTGATTGCCACACTATATACTCTGTATTATATACAGTTGTTGTGACTAGGTGTCTAGGATACCTTAACTAAGTCTGAAACTAGCAGAAAGTCCGAAACCATAGCTATAACACCAGAACTTGCAAGAGTAGATGTAGGATTGAAAACAACCAGACCACTCTGTCCATATTCAGCATAAGTTAATCTCTGTGGTATAAATCGTCACAAAACATGCCTTAAAAATATGCGTATATGTATATTTGATGAGTTTTTCACAAAACGATCTGTTTTGGGCAGCTTTAAGGCCAAGTCCTGGCTCTTTTTAGCTTTGGTTATTTTGCATATAATTAGATAAGCAGTTTGAATAACCTACCCCAAGCACCATCAAAATTGATGTATCAAACTGCAATAAAAAGACAAGCGACTTTAATAAGCAATCCAATACATCCATAGCCTCATAGTTCGGCTATCATAGGGATAAGTTGATAACTTGATATGCTAACTAATTGGAGAGGGTAAGTTACTTGAGGACTATAAACTTGAAGTATGTTTTCCTTATGTGTCTGTGAGCGAAATCATGATTACATGCAAGCTCACAATGCCGAAATCAATGCGCATAAGTATCTTTTGCCTTGCTGGAACACCAACATGTCATACTGGGAGGTTTTGCATTAGTTCTGATTGTATTAATCTTCTTTTTTTGTTTTGCAGTGATGATTACGGGCACAATATGATTTCAAGACATTGAGTTGACCATAACATGCTAGAAATACTTTCGAGACATCGAGCTGAACATAATCTGCTGGAAATACTCTTTTATGAATGTTTTCATTACGCACTTTATACATGTAATCGAGCTTTACTTTGTAGGATTAATGACGTATACATGTAATAAGCTTGTATGATGCGAATTAACGTTAAACTTGTTGCATGTTTCATATTGTCGTTTGAAATAACATGTTTAATTGTATTTTATTTTCGTGCAAAATCTCCCGTTGTATTTATGTCAAATAGTTTCTAGCTTTTACTTTATATTATCCACAATAGTGACTAGATTTTGATAATTGTAGTGATGCCTCTTTGGTCATAAGTGATGTTACATTTGTGATGACCTTTTATGGTCAATCAGACCAACATTAGTGACAACTTTCCGTCATTAGTGACAAAATTTTATGACGAAAGATGTCGTCGAAACATTTTGTGACAACTCTAACTTTGTCACTTAATAGTGACGACGTTTTGCATTTTTGTCTCTAAAAAAATCAGTGACGGAGATATTGTGACGACAAGTGACGACCCTAATTTTCGTCACTAAGTCAGATTTGTGACGACTTTTTGATGTTAGTGACGAAATACCACTTGTCACTAAAATTAGCTTTTCTTGTAGTGAAAATAAACCTTAATTAGGACATGATTATCATGTTTTCGAACTTTGAATTTTATTTATTGAGATAGTCCAGAAGCATGACAATTACCGTGATAAGGAACCCGAAGCAGGAGAACAAAAGGTGGAGTATTTTGACACATTCCCGACTAGGAGTGAACTCGTGTATCACAAGTACCTCATGTGTGTCCCGATCCCTTCTATATTCCTAAGGAATCCGATCATCACGGAAGGATAGGAATGTATATGACTAGCACAAAAACCCTTAGAATTCCACCCCAAAAATGCGAGGTTCCCTTTAGATCTTTTAGGAATCCGGTAACCTTATTGAAACCCAAGATAGTTATACCTTTAAGCTTGTTCGAGTTTAAGGTTCAAATGCATACATGTGTGTCTATTGTCGTCGTTACGGATGTGTACGTAGATCTTGACACCTTTTCTGGAACATTGGTATCGGTAATTAAATTATATGAGAGAACCGAAAGTATTTTAAATTCTAAAACTGTTTTTGTGATTCATCCGAGACCGCGAAGAGAGTATTATGATTTGCTAAGATAATAGGCACTAGAATTAACCCATGTTTTAAACCTTTAATTTGTTATGATGGTCACACCGGCATAAATAACTATCCCACACCCTTGCCCATGCACTCATTTTAAGTGCACAAGTGATACCCCAGGTTACACACCCTCCGATCCTATCTTTTTTCAACAGTTCTTGTAATTTTCTAGTTAAAGCCGGCTTTGATGAAGAGCTTTGTCACCCTAAACAGATCATTACACCCAAACGCCTTAGCCTACCTTGTATGTACTCACTTTATAGTAAAATATTGTTTTTGAAACCAAGATATTTAATGAAGTACATGGTTCTAAGTCCTTATCCATGAGTACATACAGTTTTGGGACGATTTGGTATTCATGGAAGTATTTATTTCGCGAAAGAATAGGGAATAAAATTTAAGTCAATACCCCATATATTTGTCCAAATGATCTCATGTGTATATTATGTTATCCGTCTATAAATCGGTCATAGAAATAGTTTCATTTGTAAAGTATGTACATGTTTGAGTGTTGGGGGTGAGCTATAAGCCCCAAGTTATGTATTATGTTAATCAAAAAAGAGAAAAACATAAAGAAAAAGAAAAGAGATGATGTATAGTTTGTAAAACTTTAACCGAGTTTCTTGCTTAGAAACCCAACCAACGTGTATTCATATAAATAATCGCAAACCCTTTCACTCTAAATTCAACCCAAAATCCACCCAAATAGTATCCCATCCCATTTTTCAGTTTCAGTCAATGTTATCTACAACCCCACACCCCACCAATTAGATATAATGAGATAACGTGTACGCCTAGTCGGTGGAGGTTTGATCTCCTTTTACCAAGCCTATGGTATTTTATATGCTATTACGGAATGAGTGTTTATTTTCCATTACCCATAGTTTGTTATAAATTATTATACACCTTAGAGAAAGAGAGAATCCCAAAACACTATGTGATGCTAGTATATACTTATTTCGTTGTTTTTAATTCCAGGTCTAGAAGTAATGTTATAAAATAGCTTTAAGAGCAGTTAAATGACCCTCATATTGCTATGTCTCGGTAGAAAAGCCTATATGCTTGAGGATAAAGCAAATCCTAAAGTGTAGGGTTATGATGATCCTAATATCAATAGATTTGAATTCATTAAAGCTTGTTTAAGGATATTATATTAAGAAAATCTCACACAACCTATATTAAAAGCTTTGTTTTAATGTATTAAAGATAATGCGTAATCTAATCTTAATATTAATGAAATTATCAATAAAATAAGTAAATTCCAAAACAAATAAGCTTCATATTTATTAAAGAAAATATACGAAATACTCTCAAAGTATTAGTGTTTAAGATGAAATATACAACTTACTAATGATATGATAAAAAGATGATTTTTGATACGTAAAAAACTCTTATCCCTAGGACCTTCTATTTTATACACCAAGGAGTCCTACTCGGCTTACAATACTTTTTTAAGTATATAAAATCTTTTCTATAAATAACTAATACATATCAAGTAAGTAGTACTAACTTAATACTAGCAGTACTAACTACTTAGAATATTTTCTTAAGCAGTAGTAACTCTTCAGCAGCATTAACTTCAAGCAGTCTTTGTACTAGCAGTAGTAACTTTCACTAGCAGTATAACTTATCACTACATTAGTAACTTTGACTACAGCATTAACATCACCTGAGCATATCTTAACTTGTACTACCAGTACTAACTGTGAACTAGCAGATAACCACTTACAATATTTACTTGAAGTCATTGAGCAACACTAACTTCACAAGCATATTAACATAAATTTGAGCAACAGTAAATTCAAACCAAACAATCAATGACTTTTAATCCTAACAATCCTCCCCTAAACTTGATATTCTTCTTCAAAATCATCAAGTTTCTTCATTTAAAGCTTCATCAACACCAGGAGGATGCTTCCAAACACTTCTTTACTTCTTAAATTGTTTTGTGATTAATTTAAGAAGCTAATAAGCCATTTCACTTTCATAGTCAAACATAAGCTTCTTTTTCTAGACATCATCGTAAGAGTAGATGGTATAAAGAAGGATACTTCATCGTCTACTAACAAATTAAATCAGTCATATGTTGCATCCTCAATAAAAGTACTCCTACATGAAGTCATACAACGCTCCAACTCAACACTTTGTATTCTTGTTGATTCCTCCATACATTATCTTCTACATGTGGTTCAAACATTGTTTTCAAATCACCCCATAACAACAAATCCAAGTCTTCCACTGGTCTTGTTGACTTATATTTAGCTTTTACCAACTTGTACAAATCTTCCAAATCTTGCCTGTTAAAACTTTTAAGCATTTGACTAAAGATCATGTATGTTTGAGACTTTCCATCAGCTCTCATTATTTGATAATAGCTTTTTCTTCCTTCTTTATAAATCTTCCAGCCAACAATACTTGGAGACTTAACAGCTAAAGGTATAGCATCAATTGTTACCTCTTCTTCATCTGGAATGATTTCCAAACACTATTTAAGCTATGATGTTTCTTTATCATCTTTCACCTTTTGCATCTTTGCATTCTCTTGTATCAGCTTTGTTCCTACTCTCTTTTCTTTGCCTTCCACCAACTCTGTTCTAAAGTATTCAAATGTATTTACCCTTTTGAATGCTCAGTCAAACATCTCTTGGATAGAATCAAACTCTTTTAACTTCAAATCTTTGAGCTTGTATCCTTCCATGTTCTTTAGGTACGTACACATTATCTTTCTCTGTTGAGCTTTTGTTGGTGGTTTGTTTCTTTTCTCTTCTACTTGTTTAGCTGCAAAATGCTTTCTTCTTTTTTTAAAGAGTTGTTGAAATAATGTATCCTTTTCTTCAACAGACAACTCTTCTTGTTCTTGTGCTTACAATCTTTCAGCTAATTGATGATCAGTATCAATATTTACCTGTATATCATCCCATGTTTCAATCAAGGCAATATTGGCTTCTTTTTCTTTTTTAGCTTTCTCTCTTGCAAGTCTTTCTTCTTCATCAAATTCAGCTTGTAATTTTAAAGCAGCTTCTTCATCAAGCCTGATTAGATCTTTCTTCTTCATAGGCTTTACAGGTTCTATCAATATTCCTTTACCTTTGTCATGTGATTGTTGTGAAGATAGTTGTGAAGATATTGTTGTTGTAGATTCACCCATCTCTTGTATAACAACCCCTTTCTCCTTGGGTTTTGTACTTTTTATTTCCATAAGTGCTTGAGCCAAAGTAATATCATCAACAGTTGTAATTGTAACAGTAGTTGTTGTAGCAGCACTAACAGTTGTTGCATCACTAGTAGTACTAATTACACTACCAGCAGCACTAACTTGAGCAGCATCAGTAATTAACTTAGCAGAGTTAATAACTTCAACAACATTAACTTTATTATTTACATCTTTAACAGCAACTTCTTGTTTTGCAACAAAAACTTCCTCACCATCTAAAACATTCACATCAAACATCTCTTCATCCACATTTTGAACACTAACCAGGGTAATTTCTTCATCTGCATCAATAGCATTAATCCTCCCCTATTTGGATGCATCCT
>BQNB010091831.1:0-26774 GCA_026074375.1 Tanacetum coccineum | reverse complement strand
ACCGGAAGAGTTTGTTGTTGTCGACGTCTTCGAGATTGTGAACGAGTGCGCATAAAAAGGAAAAACTAAAAATCAAAAAGAAAAACTTTTACACTAATTTTTTTTAACAATGAATTTTAACGGTTACACGAAAGAAACTTAAACCAAATAATCAACTACTTCACGGTAGCTCTTGAAAAATCTTTAGTTCGATTTGGGAACCAACAAGTTCACCGGAAATTGAAATGATAATACCTCCGTTGAGAATATTATATTTTGGTATTTTTACCAATTGGTGACTTTTATTTCTTAATTAAAAAGAAAGATTTTTTTATATTTTTGATTTTTCTATATTTTTTTTAATCTTTTACTTATACTAAAAAGAAAAGGAAAATATTTTTTACTTTTTATATTTTTTGATTTTTTTTTGATTTTTGAATTATAAAACAATAATGAAACTTTCGAGGGTGAAAGGATCTTCAAACCAAATCAACAAACACAAAACGTAGGTATCTTAAACACTAGTCCCCGGCAACGGCGCCAAAAACTGATTGCAGGTTTATATACCTAAAATATATCACAAAATAATATTCCACAAGAGTAATTAAGAAAATTCCCTAAGGAAAATTCACTCTCAAAAATATATATAATATAATATATAATACGTATATTTAACCGGATAAGTATGCTCACAGAAAACCGGTCTTTTTTCCCCAACGACTAGTGAAATTGAAACCTCGTTTAAGTCCGGATTATGATTTGAATAAGAAAATAGATGATTTGATAAGCTATGATTACTAAATAAAAAAAATCAACAATCAAACAAATACGGGAAATAATTAAAAACGCGACAATCAAGCAAGAAAACTAAATTTTACCCCTAAAAATGTAAACTAAATTTCTAAACCTAAGATAAGACAAAATAAAATTTTAGGAAAAAGAAAAACATTTTTTTTATTATTTTTGAATTTAATATGAATTAAAAACTATTTTAATCTAATTAAATCCTATAAAATAGCAAATTAAGTACTAAAAATTTGGAAAAATGATTTTTAGCTTAGAAAAGGTCGAAAATATTTATGAAAGCAAAAGAAAAACTATTTTTAACTAATTTTATTATAAAAATTCTAATTTTTAAAATTAACAAATAAAAGCTCAAAATGAATTTTAAGATCTAAAAAGTGTAAAAATGATTTACTGGATGTAAACCTAAAGCTATTTTTTATAAAACTCGAAAACTATTTTGTTGTATTTTTTTTCTGAAACTTATTCTATTTTTATTGATTTTATACGATTTCAAACTTTCGAAAAATTGATTAAAAATAAATAAAAGCGGAAACATCTATAAAATTCAGGAAAATCCTAAACACTAGCAGAACATAAGAAAAAAATAAGAAAAACAAATTGCTTGAACGAATAAGCCCTCAAATGACTTTTTATGCTACGGCTTATTATAAGAAAAGGGAAATGAAACGTTTAACTAGAATTAAATGTATGGGAAGCAATTCTGATGAGCTATTGAAGCAAATGGTTAACATGTTGGGCTTATAACTGAGAGGTCGTGGGTTCGAATGTGGGCAACCTCTTTTTGCTATTTTTTTTATTTTTAAGAAAAAGTAAATACTAAAACTTGAAAAGGACACTAAAATAAGCTACTTTAATAAAAGGAACTTAAGCTAAAACTAACTAATAAGCTTTAAAACAGCTTATCAAAGCTGCTGTCACAGTGAGTTAGGTTTTGGGCTTATTCTCACTTAAGTAGCTATAAAAAGCTCAATTTAAGCTTAAATTTAAAAAGGAAAAGTGATCTAGATAGCTTATAAGTTGCTTACTCTAAAAATGAAAAGAAAATAGAGCTAGGAACACTTAAAGATCACTGAAAGTGATGATGAAAGTGTCATTCTCAGGAAATAACTCAAAAAGCTAAAAATTTAGAAAAGCTAAAATGCTTAAAAGGCCAAAATAGAAACTGAGCTTATCAAGACTTATAAATCAACTAACAAACTTCTAATTTAAACAATAAAATCTAACTCTATAAACTAGAATTCAAATCTAAAAGCTATCATCTATTAGCTACTGTTTTTGGCTTTTATGTATTTGAATGACTTTTGACAGCTAAATTAAACTAGGTAAATAAGCTAGAAAGTGAAATTTAAGACCTAATCTATATTAAGCTATACCTAGACTATGAAATACTAAAAGATGAGCTATTAAACCCTAACTTTGCTGGCTTAATTTGGGGCTTAAGTTTCAGCAGTACTAACTAACTTAGTACTGCTGATGCACTTTGCACAAGTGCAAAGTTATAGTGCAGGTTACCTAAGGGGTAAACCTGCACTTTAACACACTCCAGTTGAGTGTTAGAACACAAAACAAGCAATAACCAAGCCTTAGATGGCTTGGTTCAATAATTTACACAAGTGAAAATCAAAGAAAAAAGCCCTGGTGCAGAAACACTAAATTAAGCTCAAATTTGTTGATTATTGAAACTAACTGCTGAAAACTCAATTAATATTAGTCTAACATGAGAATAAATCTAACTCAAATAATTTGCACAAGTCATTTTGACTTTTGAAAGTCAAAGTGGCTTAAACCAAACACCCCTTTATTTATCTTGACAGATTTGAGCTAAGCTTGAAATGAGAATCCACTTAACAAAGCATTAATACCAGATAACTAATAGCTTATAACAAGCTTAAATGACAAAATCTAACTACTAAATTAAGCTAGAATGAAGATCTAAGAGATTACACAACTATTTTTGGTTTTTTGGTTTTTAAGACAAATATATGTAAATCTATTATCTAAAATGATTAAGCTAGAAAGAGATTAACAAACATACTTATTAACCTAGATTTAGGATTATTAAACACTAATAAGCAAAATGAATAAGCAATTAAGAAATAAGCTTATAAGTAAATTTAAAGCTATAACTGAAAATGAACAAAGGATTGAAACAAGGTAACTTACTCACTCCTCTAGCTAAACAAGAGGACTCAATTAAGAGCAGCTACAAGCTCCCTAGCTTATTAGATAAGCTAGGGTAAAGTCCCAATTGGTCTCTACCATTGCAACCAACTTCCACGAGCTTCTCATTCAATATTACAAAGGTAATAAGGTAAGTTATTAAGCTGATTTAAGGTTTAAGTAGGATTAAGTCTAGTTAAACCCAATTTCAGCTTATAGACTGAAAAGGGCTTATTGAGAGCTTATTGATCTTAGCTTATTTAATAGGAAAAAGTGAAAGCTTATGAGATTAGGTAAAAGAGCTTAAGAGAGATTAAAACAACTGAAATTTCATTATAATAAAGCTTGTTTACATTAAGAAAATTACAAGGATTTAAAGCTAAATTAAGCTAAAAAGAAATTAAGCTAAAACTAAGACCTAAGCTACGTGTGGGTGTGTGAAGAGTGAGGCCCTATTTATAGGTGCTGAAAGAAGCTTCTAGGTCCAAACTTGCTGCTCAAGCCCTAAGCAATCATATCCACTCATTTCTTCAATCATTTGAGAAGCAATCACATCCGTTGGATCACAAATGTAGTCACACGGATTGCCAAGCTGGCAATCCTTGATGTGACAAATTTGTGCTTCTTATGTGAGTGAGTTTAGAGCAAACCCACACCTAACTTGTGCTTTCTCCATTGACGACGTGTCTTTTGGATTGAGAGATTAGTGAGAGCCCTTGATAAAGACTGATTTGACCCTGCCATCTTGCTTAGGAGCTCAAGAATTGACCACTTTGACCCTTGATTTTGAAAAGCCCCTTGTTTTGACTGTGGGTGAAAGGAGAGTGATGATGAATAGTGTTTTTCTTCCCGCTTATTTTAACTGACTCAGGGTAATATTCGGTTTAAACTTTGGCCTATATGCAAATATGGTCCTTGTCTTCTCTTTTTCCTTTTCTAGTTATAAATAACTTTAGGAAATTACAAGATCAGTCCTTGTGGTTTATTAAAAGGAGAAATGGGCTAGTAACTTGGGCTTATGAATGGGCTTTTGGGCCAAATGGATCCGGGTAGGGTTTCCTAGGTTTTTAGAGGCCCATTAAGCTTTCCTGGGCCCAATAAGGGAGGAGGGGACATTTTTAGACTTTTGTGAGAGTTGAGGGACCAAAGTGAAATATTTTGAGGATTTGTCCTTTTGTGTTTGACTTAGTTCGACCATCTTTGACTTTTCTTGGCTGATTTTGACTGAGGCTTGACTTTTCTGGCTTCGGCTTTGTACTCTACTGATTCTCGTGTCCGTGCTTGCCTGTTTTTGACTGTTTTCTTGTGATTTTTGATATATCCGTACCTGCACACACAAAACACAAATACAAGCATATTTTTGCCATTTTTGGTCTGTTTTGGGTTTAATTGGGTTATTTTAGGTACAAACGGATATGTGTATTCTACATTTATCAAACCTCATTGTTTCTATATATCATAAGTTGATCGTCTAGAATTTCTAAACCTCTTATATAAGTAGCTGCTGTAAATTCAGTTTGATTAAGCTTAACAATTAAATCATCACACTGTTTCTTAAGAGTTTCATAGTTTTTCAGACAAGTTTTAGTGCAAGTTTTATCATTGTATACCTCAGAGTTTGAAAATGCCATTAGAGCCATGTTTGTCTGAACCTGTTCTTCTGCCATATCACTCCAGTCAAAACCTACACCATCTTTAGCCAACATTGCTTTTGACGACGTGTCTTCACTGTTTCCTTGCTTCCTAGTGTTGTCTTGATATTTGAAAAAACCCTCTTTGTTCCTTGGTGCTCTACATTCCCTGGCAAAGTGTCCCATCTTGAAACAGTTGAAACACTCTACCTTGGATTTATCATACCCAGCAGTATCATTAGCATTAATGAAAATTTTCTTTCCTGTTCTCTCAAAGTACCTTTTTGCCCTCATACATAGCAGAGAGATCTGAACCACTTGACACTAAATCAAATCCATTGCTTCCAGAATCATCTCATGAATTTGCTCTAAGTCCTGCTGTAGGAGATTAGAACCATTGGGATTCTCAACCATGAAAGCATATACAGTATTATCACTGAAGTTAGCAGTACTAACTTGAGGACAAGCAGTGTTAATATTAGGGCTAACAGTACTAACTTCATATACAATGTTAGCAGTATTAACATCATTAGTACTGCTAGTGCTTAGAGCAATCATAAAGGCTAAGTTTTGAGCACCACTACTTGCACCAACAGATTTCTTTACATCTTGTTTAACAATTTTGAATTTGTTGTACAAATCATCAATGCTTATTGTTTCAATATCAGCCTTATTCATCCAGACTACAACATGAGTATTCCACTCAGGAGGCAAGCTTCTCAGAAATTTTGAATTTAAGTCTTCGTTGAGTGATGACACACTAAAAATTGCAAGCCTACTAACAATCTTCTAGAGTCTGTTAAAGATAGAGTCAAGAACGCTAATGCTTGATGCACTAAAATTTTCATATTGTTGCTTCAACAGTGTCTTCTGTGTTTTCTTAGTGGCTTCGTTACCTCCAAATGTTGTAAGACATTTGAGATATGATAAAACACAAACCTGTGAAACTCCACTTCAACTCCAAATAAGTGATAAACAACCTTCTTCGTAACCAATTAATCCAAGAAAATATGAGCCTTTAAAACGTTTAAGAACATTTAAAATCATAACCAGTTAGCTTCCCCTTAACCAAAGCATCTTGTTCAATTCGAGATCCAAACCATGTGTGTGTCATCCGATATATGACAAAGCTAGTAGCATAAACTCTTTGAACCCCGAGCAATAGTATCCACTAGTAATAAACCTAGCAGTATTAACTGCTTAACACTAGCAGTATCAAATATTAACACAATATTAACTATCACAAGCAGTATTAACTACTACTGTTCGAAAAACCTTAGCAGCATTAAGTCACATTAATAGCTTTAACCCATAATTACTACTAACAATACTAAAATGAATACCAACAGTAGTATAAAAGTGGTATCAGTAGTAACTACTACTGTTCCACGAATTATATCCAAACCTGTTGTGACAATACCCAAACATGTCAACCTTCCTTAACCTTGGGCTTACAACTTATTAACGAACAACAACATTAAATATGTAATCCCTTATTCTGATAATTCGAACCCTAGCAGAATCTTAATATCTGCTCCTTCGACACCATCATCATTCCAGATCCATGATCAAACACGTTATGGCAGCATAAACCTTCATGAATCTCAGCAGAACTAAGTTGTATTTGTTGACAGCACATAGTATAAACAAAGTAGTATTAACATATAATCATGAACTTAAGGATACCTTTTTTTTAAGTATCCAGACGATACTTTTTAGTGTCATAAAGCTGTTGCTAAACCGTTACTAAACTTCATTCTCCTTCCTCCCATAGCCTTTAGAAACACTTTTTCTGTCATAAATTTGTTACTAAACTTTCACAGATCTGATGAAGAGCCTAGACAAGTTGTTAGGGAGACAGATAACTGACAAAAGTAAAAAGGGTTTGGGGTATAATGTTGTTCCTCCATCCTATCCTTTAATCTATAATAGACCAACAAAACTTGATTTGTCTTATTCTGGGCTTGATGAATTCAAGGACCCTGAATTCAAAAGTTATGGTTCTAATGATAGTAAGCTAGAGTCTAACATTGTTTATGATAAAAAAATCAAAATATTCTAAGGAAAATTCTAATGACTCTTTGGTAAAAGAACAAGTATTAGAAGACACAAGTAGCTTTGTTGAGTCTCCACTTAATGTTGATAAAGAAACTATTTTTCTTGTTGATAAAAAGATAAAGTTTGTCAAACCTAAAAATCATGAAAAACCAGTTAAAAGGTCAGTTAGGTATGCTGAGATATATAGATCACAAAGTCCTAGGGGGAATCAAAGAAACTGGAATGGACAAAAGTCCAATTAACTAGGAAGTGATTTTGTGATGTATAACAAAGCTTGCTTTATTTGTGGGAGTTTTGACCATGTGCAGATTAACTGTAATTATCATCAAAAGAAAAGGATGGTATCTAGGAATAATTACAATAGGGTGAATTATGACTATTATGCCAAAACCACACACCCTAGTGCACACAGGAATATGACTCCAAGAGCAGTTTTGCTAAAAACTGGCCTTACACCACTTAATATTGTTAGGCCTGTTAATACTGCTCACCTCAAACTAGTAGTTCATAGTGCTAAATCAATGTTACATTTTTCTAAACAAGCACAATCAACTGACCAGAGGCCCTTTCATAAGAAAACAGCATTAACTAGCAGATATGTTAATCAAAAGCTTAATACTGCCATAAGATACTATCATACTGAAAGGCCCAGAGTAGTTAATACTGCTAGGTCATATACAGCTCTAGTTAATGCTTTTAGGGCAAAAAGGGTAAAGGCTATTAAGACCTCAGCATGTTGGGTTTGGAGACCTACCAGACCTAATGGTGCATCACTTGTTTTTAAAAGATACAACTACATTGATGCACGAGGCAGATCCAAGTTAGTAATGGCTTGGGTCTCTAAAGGAAACTAATTTCCTTATTTTTATGTGCAAGGCAAGCCACAACAGGATGACACAGGATTTATAGACAGTGGATGCTCAAGGTATATGACTGGGAACATAGCTTATCTCTCAGATTTCAAGGAATTTGATAGAGGTTATGTTACATTTAGGGGAGGATCACATAGTGGTAGAATTTCTGGTAAAGGAACACTTAAAACTGATAGCCTTGATTTTGAAGATGTATACTTTGTCAATGAATTAAATTTCAACCTTTTTAGTGTCTCATAAATGTGTGACAAAAAGAACTATATCCTTTTTACTGACACTGAATGTCTTGTCTTATCTTCTAATTTTTAGTTGCCTGATGAAAGTTAGATACTTCTTAAAATTCCTAGAAAGGACAACATGTACAGTTTTGATATGAAGAACATTGTTCCTAAAGAGAGTTTAACTTGTCTTGTTGCAAAGGGTACATTAGATGATTAATGCTCTGGCATAAGAGGCTTGGTCATATTAATTTTAAGAACATAAATAAGCTTGTTAAGGATAATCTTGTAAGACGTTTGCCTACAAAATATTTTGAAAATGACCAAACCTGTGTTGCTTGTCTTAAAGGGAAGCAACATATAGCTTCTTTATGCCAAGGTTCTGAATCCAATGACTAAGCCTTTGTTTATGAATCCATATGGATTTGTTTGGTCCAACCTTTGTGAGTAGTTTAATGGCATAAGAAGTATTGCTTAGTAGTCACTGATGATTATAGCAGGTTTACTTGGGTTTTCTTTTTAACAACTAAGGATGAAACCAGTGAGATTCTTAAGAACTTTATCAAAGAAATAGAAAACCTAGTGGATAAGAAAGTGAAAATAATCAGGAGTGATAATGGAACAGAATTTAAGAATAAAGTTATGGATGATTTTTGCAGAGAAAAAGGTATTAAGAGGGAATACAGTGTAGCCAAGACTCCTCAGCAAAATGGTATGGCTGAGAGGAGGAATATGACACTAATTGAGGCTGCTAGAACCATGTTAGCTGACTCTAAGTTACCTACCATATTTTCGGCTGAAGTAGTTAATACTGCTTACTATGTATAGAATATGGTCTTAGTAGTTAAGCCTCATAACAAGACACCTTATGAACTTTTTAGAGGTCTTAAACCAACTTTAAGCTTTATGAAACCATTTGGATGTCATGTTACCATTCTTAATACTTTAGACAATTTAGGCAAGTTTGATGGCAAAAGTGATGAAGGTTTCTTTGTTGAATATTCCTTGAGTAGTAAAGCTTTTAGGGTATACAACACAAGAACCAGGAGGGTAGAAGAAAACTTGCATATTGGGTTTTTAGAGAATAAGCCTATGATAGAAGGGAATGGTCCAAAGTGGCTGTTTGATATTGATTCTCTAACCCAATCTATGAATTATGTACCAGTAGTTGCAGGTACAATCTCAAATGAATCTGCATGTAAACAAGGAGAACTTAATGCAGGTACATCTACTCAGAAAGAAGAAATCAGCCAAGATTGCATTGTGATGCCAATTTGGAAAAATGCTTCATACTTTGATTCACCTTCCAAGGATGTTGGTAATGGTGAACCAAAATCTGCTTCTGATGATCAAAAACAGGTTGAAGATGGTTCACATAATGAGAGTGATGAAAAAGATAAGTCTAAAGATGATAGCAGTCCTAAGAAAGTTAATGCTGCTGGAAAACATGTTAATACTGCCAGTCCTGAAGTTAATACTGGTCATTTTAAACTTAATACTGTTGATCCATCAGTAAATACTGCTAGTTCAAATGATCAAGATAGCCCTAAAGATATGTTTAAATTAGGAGCTAGTCATACACTTGAGGCCACTCATGTTGAGTTCTTCAGTGATTAAGATGAACCAGTAGTTGATTTAGGGAACATCACTGATTCCTATACAGTTCCAACCACTCCCAATATAAGAATCCATAAAGATCACCCAATTAAAAATGTGATTGGTGATGTGAAGTCCTCTATTCAGACAAGAAGAATGATAAAGTCTACTTCTAAACAAGGGTTTCTTAGTGCTGTATATGAACAAAAAACACATGATACCCTGAATACTTGTTTATATGCTTGTTTCTTATCACAGATTGAACCTACAAGCATTGCTAAAGCTCTATCTGATTCATCTTGGGTGGAAGCAATGTAGGAAGAACTTCTGCAATTCAAACTCCAACAGGTTTGGAAACTTGTGGATTTGCCTAATGGGAAGAGGGCCATTAGAACAAAATGAGTCTTTAGAAACAAGAAAGATGAAACAGGGATTGTGATTAGGAATGAAGCAAGGTTGGTTGCACAGGGTCATAGGCAAGAAGAAGGCATAGACTATAAAGAAGTTTTTGCTCCTGTGGCAAGAATTGAGGCAATAAGATTGTTTTTAGCCTATGCTTCTTTTATGGGTTTTCTGGTATATCAAATGGATGTGAAGAGTGCATTCTTATATGGAACCATTAAGGAAGAGGTTTATGTTACTCAACCACCAGGATTTAAAGATCCTGACCATCCAAACAAAGTTTACAAGGTGGTCAAGGCACTTTATGGGTTGCATCAAGCTCCAAGAGCATGGTATGAAACCTTGGCTAACTATCTGTTAGGCAATAGGTTTAAAAAAGGAAGATAGATCAGACATTGTTTATCAAGAAGCAAAAAGGAGATATTTTGCTTGTACAGGTTTATGTTGATGACATTATCTTTGGCTCTACAAACAAGGAGCTGTGTACTGCATTTGAGAAGCTTATGAAGGATAAGTTTTAGATGAGTTCTATGGGAGAACTTACTTTCTTCTTAGGATTACAGGTAACACAGAAGGAAGATGGAATATTTATCAGTCAGGATAAATATGTAGCTGAGATTTTGAAGAAATTCAACTACACTGATGTGAAGTCTGCTTTATCCAGTGATTTAGAAAGCCTTTCTTGTCAAAGATGAAGATGATGATGTTGTTGATGTATCCTCTCTATAGATCTATGATTGGGTTTTGATGGTATTCTCATTTCACTAGGCCAGTTATATGTTTGCAGTATGGGCATGTGGCCAGATTTCCAAGTTACACCAAAGACATCCCATCTCTTAGCAATCAAGAGAATTTTTAGATATCTGAAAGGCAAACCAACATTAGGCCTTTGGTATTCTAGGGATTCTCCATTTGAACTAGTTGCTTATACTGATAGTGACTATGCTGGAGCAACTCAAGATAGGAAGTCTACAACTGGAGGTTGTCAGTTTTTGGGAAATAGGTTGATATCATGGCAGTGTAAGAAGCAAACTATGGTTGCCACCTCTACAACTGAAGCTGAATATGTGGCTGCTACTAGATGCTGTAGACAAGTACGCTGGATTCAAAATCAATTGCTGGATTATGGGTATAATTTCATGAATACTGTCATTAATATTGACAATAACAGTACTATTTGCATTATTAAAAATCATGTTCAACATTCTAAAACAAAACATATAGAGATTAGGCATCATTTTATAAGAGATTGCAATGCTAAAAAGTTAATACAAATGGTTAAAATTCATACTGATCATAATGTTGCAGATCTTCTTACAAAAGGTTTTGATGCTGGAAGGTTTCAGTACTTGGTCTCAAGTATTGGACATCTTAATCTTAAATTCTACATCTCTTATGTCTTTGTAAAAAGTTTTGTAAAAGATTAGTACTATTAGTCTTGTCAATTAGTACTGCTAAGTATAATTAGTATTACTAGTTATACTTAAGACTGCTTATTAAAACTATTAGTCATAATTAATATTGTCAAGAAAAAAATACTTTGGATTGTGTATTTTTTTTGGACTAACATTACAGGTAAGAAATTAAAGTACGGATGTTGGATTGCTTCACCTCTAAAGTCTTGTTTGCTGGGGAGGTACTTATGTCAATATGCAATCAAAGTTGGATGGAAGCACATGTAACAACAAAAATGTGTTAAAAAGAATAAAAAACATCTAGGCATGTCAAAAGAGGTCGGGAGACCAAGATACCTCAGTCTAGTGGCCCCCTTGTAAAGGTTGGTGATGAGGCTGTCCATAAGAAGTTGGGTGACAGAATGGAAGGGGCTGCCACTACTGCTTCTAGCTTAAAAGCAGAGCAGGACAGTGGTAACATCATTAGGACCCAATCCATGGCAACACTTAATGAGCCAAGTCCTTAGGGAACTGGTTCAGGTAGTGGTCTCAGGTGCCAAGATACCATATTGGGGGTGTAGATGCTCAAACTAGGTTTGAGACTACATCTATATAGTCCAAAAATTCACCTGTCTCAAGAGTTCACACATTTGGAAGTAGAGAGGACAGTATGAAACTTATGGAATTGATGGCACATTGTACAAAACTGTCTGCATTGGTGAGCTCAAAAGAATAGATAGATTTGTGATATAAAAACAGAAAGAGTGATTTGGTGAGTCAAAAGAATTGAGAGATTTAGTGAGCTTAAAAATAGAAAGAGAGATGTGAGTATGTAAAACAGATAGAGAGTTTCTGTGAGAAAAAGAAATGAGAGAACTTGTGAGATGAAAAACAAAAAGAGAGCTTGTGAGAATCTAAATTTATGATGGAAATGCTTGTTGGAAACAGCATTGGTGTTTATACTGCTAGGCATAAACTTAATACTGCCAGTATTAAGTTAGTACTGCCAGGCATATCTTAATACTGCTGGGTAAAGTTAATACGGTTGGGCTTAAAGTTAGTACTGTTAGGCTAAAATTAGTACTGGTGGGTGACCGTTAGTACTGTTTGAGGTATAACATAATTTTCTTAATTAATTAATAGCCGTTGCGATATTTCCGCCAACAACTTGCTTATAGGGGTCTATGATTTGGAAAATTCTTGATATTTCTTTCTCTTATAAGGTTTCTTTGAGAAAAAGATTCAATTTTATTAAGTCGGTCAAATCAAAACCCTAAGTGCTCTCTACATAATTTCAATTAACTTTACCAAACTCTCATATTCTCATCAACGAACATAAACCCAGAACCCTTATCATAACTTCATCAATCATGGCTAATTTGGAATTCTGTGATACCCACAACATGGTCGCTTACTTACTCAAACCAGAAGGAAGTGAAGATTTTCAACAGATAGTAGATTTCCTCAACACAAGTCACATAAAGTTTGCTCTAACTGAAAATCCTACTATCTATACTTCACTCATTCAACAGTTTTGGCAAACTGCTTCTACAAGCACACTTGAAGATGGAGAAGTGGAAATAACTGCAACCATAGATGGCCAACTCAAGACTATTACTGAAGCATCTCTTAGAAGACATCTCAAGTTAGAAGATGCTGATGGTATTAGTTCACTACCTAATTCTGAAATTTTTGAGCAGCTTGCTCTTATGGGGTATGCTTCTGATTCTGACAAATTGACCTTCCAAAAGGGTCACTTTTCCCCTCAATGGAGATTCTTAATACATACTATTCTTCATTGCTTAAGCCCTAAGAAGACTGCTTGGGAGCAGTTTAGTAGCAACATAGCAACTGCTATCATTTGCCTGGCCACAAACAGGACTTTCAACTTTTCTAAAATGATTTTTGAGGGCATGGTAAAAAATTTGGACAGTAGGTCTAAATTCTTGATGTATCCTAGATTCATTCAAATCCTTTTGAACAAACATCAGAGATTGCTTCTACCTCACAAAAGAACTTATGTTGCTCCTACCCTCACACAAAAACTATTCAGCAACATGAGAAGGGTTTCCAAGGGTTATACTGGGGTAAACATTCCACTATTTTCAAGCATGCTTGTTCAAGGTCCAATTCAGCAGGGTGAAGGATCAACAGTCCCCAGTTGAGTCCGGTCCCAAGTGCCAAGATACCATATTGGGGGTGTAGATGCTCAAACTAGGTTTGAGACTACATCTAAATAGTCTAATGATCTACCTCTCTTAAGAGTTCACACACCTGGAAGTGATGAGGGTAGTATGACACTTAATGAATTGACGGTTCTTTGTACACAATTGTCAACAAAAGTGGAAAGCTTGGAGCAAGATTTAAAGCATACCAAAAAGGTATATAGTAATGCTTACACTAAGCTCATCGTGAGGGTGAAGAAGTTGGAACACAAAGTTAAGTCAAGGCAACCTAGAAGAAGGGCAAGAGTGGTTATATCTGATACTGAAAAAGATTTGGAGGATCCTTCCAAATAGGGGAGGAAAATTGCTGAGATTGATCAAAACCCCTCTATTTCATTAGTACAAGATGAAGGAACTTCTTAGATTTAAGAGGATGCTAGGATTTAGGGGAGGACTAGTGCTGATACTAAGATACTTTTAGATCAAGATGAGCCTAATGAGCTAGTGGGAGATCTTGGTAGTGGTGAAAAGGATGAAAAATAAATTTGTACTGCTAACATATCTAGTTAGTACTGCTAGTGCGACTCCTGAAGTTAGTAGTGCTGCTGAAAATTTAGTATACATCAGAAGGAGTGCAGAAAAGAGAAAAGATAAAGGAAAAGCTATTATGAAAGAAGATGAATCTGTTCAGAAGAAGTCAAAGAAGCAACTAGAGCAAGAAAGACTTGGGCATGAAGAAGCTATTAGATTGCAAGAACAGATTAATGAAGAAGAAAGACAAAGGATTGCTAGGGATGCAGAAATAGCTAAACAGTTACAAGAAGAATTTGATAGAGCAAGACAAGAACAAGAAGTTGTAGCTGAAGCTGATCAAGCCTATGATATTGATTGGAGTGATCCTGTTGTTCTAAGATATCATGCAGTTCAGAACAGATCTTTCTCTAAAGCTGAAGTAAGGAAGAATATGTGTATATATTTGAAGAATCAAGGAGGATACAAGCTGAGTCATTTCAAGGGTATGAGCTATGAAGATATTAGACCTATATTTGAAAGAGTATGGGATCAAAATAATGCTTTTGTACCTAAGGATTCTGAGATTGAAAAGGAAGTGATGAAGAGACCTGGATTTAATTTTCAACAAAAGTCTAGTAAAAAGAGATCAAGAGAAGATTCTGATGAAGACAATGCCAAGAAACAGAAACTAGAGGATGATGCTGAGAAGAAAGAGCTTAGAGATAGTATGGATGTAGTTCCAAGGGATGATATTGCTATTGATGTTGAGTCTCTTGCTACTAAATACCCAATAGTTGACTGGAAGACACATGTCTTGACAGAAAATATGATGTATTATCAAATCATTAGAGGAGATGGAAATTCTAAAAACTACAAAATATTTAGTGAAATGCTTGATGATTTTGATAGGCAAGATGTCTTGGATCTACACAGACTGGTACAAGAAAGGTATGATACAACAAGTCCATAAGGATATGACTTGTTACTTTCAGGAGATTTGAAGATCTTATTTGAGCCTATTGAAGATGATGAAATATGGAAGAATCAACAGGACTACAACTAGATAAGCTAGAGATTATTTGACTCATGTGGAATTCATATGTTTCTGATGCATACTGGAATTCCTATTCACATGATGATAGAGAAGAAATATCCTCTTAATAAAAAAATGCTTTCAAGGATGTTAAGTAAAAGACTATAGATTGATCAAGAAAGTGAAATGGCATTTGAACTTCTCTGGTTTGTAAAGTCTCAACTTCAGAATTAGAAGAATGTTTGGAAAAATCCTCTCATAAAGGTTTAATTCAAGAAACTTGATGATTTGGAGGTAAATCATAAGTTTAGGGGAGGATTGTTGGGAATTAAACTCATTAAACTTAGTACTTCCAAGTCAAAATGTTAGTACTGCTTAAGTTATAACTGGCAGTATAAACCAGTTAGTACTGCTAGAAGAGTTATTCAAGTTAGTACTGTGATTGGTGCTAAAACTACACCTTTTATAATATATAATATATAATAAAAATTATTAATAAGTATCATCCAAAAAACAATTAAATGGAATACCGAGAAAAGCAGTATAGAATATCCCAGGGTGTTATCCACCAAACGAGGCAGTTGCTGCGAGAATCGTACAGTCGGAAATATAGAGTTTGAAAGAGATTAATGATTTGGGAGAGTTTTAGAAAGCTTTTCTTTACCAACTTTAGTTTGGGGAGTTTTGAGGTATATGAGGTGTTTTAAAGGTAAGGACAGGCAATCACTTAGTTTGGGGAATTTGATATCGTAGAAGGAAATTCACATATCTACTTTTTATATCATATATGGCACTTAATAATGAACAAAATTGTGACAATTATGCCTCTGTATATTGTTGTTTTGTCATTTGTGTTGTGTAGATCGGATAATGCAAAAATCACAAGAAAACGGTCAAAACCGGACAAACACGGACACGGGAACGGATAGAGTGCACAAGAGCCGGAAGTTTCTAGCAAAAGGTCATCAAAAGTCAACCCTTGGTCAACCATTGGTCAACTCACAAAATGCCAGAACCCTCAAAATCCCAAATGAGCCCTTATTGTTAAAACAATTTCATCAAAAGTCCCTAAACCCTAACAATCTCCTTTTTATTAAAGAGATAACGGTCGTTATCTCCTTATAACTATAAACAATTTAACCGGCCCAATCCTTTATAAAGAAAACCCAAGCCCAGGTCAAAGCCCATCCATTTACCCCCGAGTCAACCAAAGTTATAAAAAGAAAAGAAAAGAAGCGCGGGAAAACCCTTTTTTACTATTCATCGTCTCTTTCATTTTACCCTGCATAAAAAACAAAGGGTAAATCCCAATTGGCTACGTGGAACAAAGATTCGAGTACTAAGCCACAGCTCAGTAAAGAAACATCACCTCAAGAGCTTCTATTGGTCCATTTACACAAAGGGAATGACACGTTGGAAGCAAACAAACATACCAAATGATGGGAAATTTACACTAAATCCAGTGTAAAAGAAACACAAAGCCTCTGACACAAGGAATGCCACGCTGACAATCTGTGTGCACACTTATTGATCAAACGGCCTAGAATGAGGATCAAATGATTGCAAGAAATGGACGCATGAGATTAAAAGATCAAGAGGAGCGTTTGAGACCTGGACGCTTCTTCTCAAGCCTATAAATAAAGAGGCACCCTCACTCACAAATCTATCTTTTGAGTAGTAGTTTTTAGCAGCTTAGTGTAGCTTTTAAATTTAGCAAATGTAATTTTCAATTTAATGTTTTCAGTCATTTTAATCTCATTTTCAAGTTGTAATTAGTTTTTCTATTAATAAAAGTTAAGTTTACTCATAATTCAATTGCCTTTTATTTTTTATGCAAAATGTTTAAATAAGCTCTCTTTTGTTCACGTAAGCTCAATAATCTCTTAAATCTACTCATAAGCTAGCTGTTTACTCAGTAAAGCCATCAAAGCTTTACTAAGCTTATACTACTTAAAACCCACTCTCAAATATACCTCAACTTTTAATATGGAAGGGAAGCCAATAATGGAAGGGCTTCCAAGACCACACCAGCTTATCCTAAGATAAGCTGGAGCTTGTTGATAGCTCAAAAGAGCATTTATAAACCTTGTTTGTGCAAAGGCATTTTGTGAGTTCATATTTCTCTTTTTATAGCTTAAAAATGCTCAATAGTTTAAATTCTGCTTAAATTAGCTTAATACTTGCTTATTTCTGTTTAAATTTGCTTAGTAGTGCTTATTATACTTATTTCTTGCTTATTCAGTTAATTAGATAGTATAGATCTTAGTTTCTTAAAATATGTCATAAAATCAGTAAAAAACCAAAAATATTAGCATAATTGAGTAGCTTATTATTCTGGCTTATTTGTTTATTGAAAGTTGTTCTTTAGGTCTGTTTTTAGCTTATCATTGTCTGGTATTTGCAATTTGTACCTTAATTCTTAAATTCATAAGCTAAAAATGAGTTTGAGACATTTAAAGGGGTATTTGGGACAGTAGGTATAATGGGTGAAAATGAGTCAAAACCTGTTTTGTACTTTTGATGCAACTTTGATTAGGTAAAATTAGTCCTAAAATTCAGTTTGGTTAGGTTTTTAAGTGTTAAATCTCAAAATCAAGGTTTTAAGAGTTCATTGTTTGAATTTGTTAAGTTGTAGCTTATTTTAGTTGCTTATTTGATTGTGCTTTAGCTATTTGTGTTTTTGTGTTGTTTTTGTGTTCATAAATGTTTTTAAAAGGTTAGAAGCAAAGCTCTAAACCTGCAAGATAGTTTTGAGTATTTGCCAAAACTGTCTTAGATTGTTAAGTGTTGAAAATTTGAGAAAATGCTTTTTCTCATGCTTATTATTGCTTATTGTGAATTTCAAAATGCTTTTGGATTATTGATTATTGTTCTTTGAGGTCCAAATTAAATCTGTTTGAAGGTCTGAGATCCATAAGGATCCTTTTGTTTGCTTATTTTTAAGCTCAAAATTGTTGTTTTTCAAAACCCATGCCCTGCACTAGGGCACTTTAGTACTTTTCATTTGTCTTTTTTATTGCTTATCTTTGTTTCAAACCATAATGTCTTTGCTGAATCTAAAAGCCCATAAGCCAATCTTTCAAATGGTGTAAGTTTCAGGTCCATAAGGATCCATCTTTGAGCTTATTTTTTAGGCACAAAAGTGCCCCCTTTCTGTTTGTATGCAGTTTTTGGCTTAAGTGAAATTTGGCTTATTTGTGCTTATTTGCTTATTTTCCTAGCTTAATTTAAGGTTAGTATAGCTTATTAGGTTAGTTTAAGTCAATGTTAGCTTATTTCCTTTAGAGTAGAGCTTATTTGAGCTTATTTGCTATTTAGCTTAAAGATTCTAAGTGTTTTAGCTTTTTAAGTATTCTGCCTTCTTTAGCTTAATATAGTTGCTTATTTTTGATCATTTATGCTTATTAGGGGTAGTTAGGTATCTGTTATAGCTTATTTGTCATTTTCATTAGCTTATTTGATCATAAAAAGTTTAACAGATAGGCCATTTTAGCCTTTTAGTATATAAGCAAACTGTCATCCTTTATAGCTTATTGCTGAGCTTATTTGTGAATTATAAAAATAGTGTCTTTTCAAAAAGTGCTTATTTTTCAGTCTTCTAAAAAGTTGTAAAAAATGGCATTTAAAAAGCATTAGGGAAGGTGGAAATCCTAAGTGAGCAAGGCTCAAAATCGAGACCTCAACACCCTCAACCCAATGCTTTACACACACCACTCTTAACCACTTTGCTACAATAGCTCATCCGGTAGAGCTTTGCAAAATTAATTACTTACCACCTTTTTGAGCCCAATGAGCCCAAGCCACTTCGTGGTTTATTAGGGGCTTTTTAGAGCTTATTAGATAAGCTGGGTAGACCAGCTTAATTTTCCTAGGAACTTTACATCATTTAGGACTTTTCTTGTTTTTTTTAGAATTTTTCATTAATAATTGTTATTTTTAATCATTTTCCGTAGATTAAATATTTAAAAAGTCATTAAAAATAAAAAAAGTTTTCAGAAAATTACAAAAAAATAGTTTTTAGTTTTAGATTAAATACTTTTAGGTTTACAAGCATTAAAATCATTTTTACCACTTTTATATTTTTATTTTGATTTTTAGCTTTTAAAATTAGTTTTATAAAGTAGATTTTTATTATAAAAAGTAGTTAAAATTATTTTCTTAATTTTTATCATATTTTAGACTTTTCTAAAGTAGAAAATCATTTTTTGGAATTTTTTGGGGTTAAATTGCTATTTTCTAGGATTTTTTAATAGATTAAATTAGTTTTTAATTCATAAAAAATATTAAAAATCCAAAAATATATAAATATTGTTTAGAAAATTTTATTTTGTCATATTTGAGGTTTGCATGCATTAAAATCTTTTGTAGGTTTTTATTTTAAATTAGTTGATAATTTAGCGTATTTTTTGGATCCTGGTTTTGCATTTTTAGTTAAATTAATGTTCCTTTAGTTAATTTCAGTGTAAATTGCATCAATTATCCCGTAGCTTTAGAAATCCAATCATAATCTTGTCCCATTCATGCATCAATTATCAAAATGACTTTCGACTTTCCATTGCACTCCTCATCGGGGAAACGACCCGGGAATCATACTCCCGGATTACTATAATTGTGATTTTTTGATTCCTACCCTCTTATCTTTATATATTATACATTATAAGTATATTTTATATTTATATTTATATATTATATATTTTAATAGGTGTAGATCAGACACAATCAGTCGTAAATCGGTGTAAGCAACGTTGTGTACGGTTTTCTCCGCCATAAGGGAGTTTGTTGACATAGTGAAGAAAACTCTTGAGTTTGGTGCTCGGGGAGTGGAGTAGAGCAAAGAGGTGCTTCGTTACCGAACCACTATAAATCCTTGCATTGTGGTTTAATTTTTCTTACTCTTATCTCTTGTCTTACATTACTTTCTCATATCATTTTATTGATTGTTTAGATAAGTATATCGTTCATATTGTGCAAGTGTTGAACTCACATAAAGTCGAATATAAAATCTTACAAACAATTTAAAACCTTTAATTAAAAAGCGGTAATTTATTCAACCCCCCTTCTAGTTTTCCACACAAGCCATTTTGCATGTTTTGAAATCATTTGAAACTTCTACTCGAACTTCATTTACAGCCTCGTATCATTATTGAATGAAATTTCTAAGACCTTAAATGTTATCGATTTTCAAAAGACATGCCATTATTACCTCTTTTTATATTTTCTCATTTTTCAATTTTTTCTTTGGTTTTATGAATATTATATTTTTGTATTTTGTTTTTATAAAAAATTTCAGAATAATGAAAAATCTTTTTGGTTTTTATCGTTTTAATATATATACATATGATACAGGATATTTGAATAGGTACCACCACTATTCATCAACTTCATCTGCCAATTGTTTGAGAGTCTCCGGCGTAAAACTCCACATTCTTAGCTTGTTGATAAAAAATTTAATTCTTTCTCTTGCAAGGGCTTTTATGAAGATGTCCGCCAGTTGATACTCCGTATTAACAAAGTAAAGTTCAATTGCCCCATTCTCAACATGCTCCTTGATAAAGTGAAATCTGATGTCTATATGCTTCGACCTGGAATGTTGAACATTGTTGCAGCTTAAGGCAATAGCGCTTTTGTTATCACAATACATTGGAATTTTATTGAATCCAAGGCCATAGTCGGTAAGCTGTGATCTCATCCAAAGGATTTGAGCACAACATCCTGACATAGCAATATATTCAGCTTTCGTACTGGATATCGCAGTGCTTTTCTGCCTTTTTGATGACCAGCTAACAAGTCTATCTCCCAAGAACTGCATACTACCAGATGTGCTACGGCGTGTATCTTGACAACCAGCATGATCCGCATCTGCAAATGCTGTTAGTGCAATTGAAGAATCCTTTGGATACCATAGTCCCCGATTGACGGTTCCTTTTAGATACCGAAAGATCCTTTTGACCGCATGTAAGTGCTTTTCGGTAGGCCTAGCCTGATACCGGGCACACATGCATATAGCAAATTGTAGGTCAGGTCTACTGGCTGTGAGATAAAGGAGGGTGCCAATCATGCCACGATAGTGTGATGGATCAACTGCTTTCCCTTCTTTATCCTCATCCAGTTTGGATTTCTCCACCATGGGAGTATCCACTAGGTCACAAGAGTCAAAATTGTATTTCTTTAAAGATTCAAGGGCATATTTTGACTGGTTAATAAAGATGCCTCTGGGATTTTGAAAAATCTGTAGTCTTAAGAAAAATGAGATTTTGCCCATCATTGACATCTTAAATTTTGAACACATGATTTTAGCAAATAGGTCACAAAGTTCAGGTGTAGATGCAGCAAAGATAATATCATCAACATATACTTGTACCAGAAGTAATTCTTTGCCTTCCTTACGGATGAACAGAGTAGGATCCACTGAGCCTTTGGAGAAGTCTTAGGATATCAGGAACGAAGACAACATGTCATACCACGCGCGTGGAGCTTGTTTCAACCCATAAAGAGCTTTCTTTAGCTTGTACACGTGATTGGGGTTATCTGGATCCACAAAACCGTCTGGCTGGCAAGACTCCTCAAAATCAATTCCCTCTTCTTGACAGTAACCACGAGCCACTAATCGAGCCTTGTTCTTTAGAATACCTCCCAGTTCATCTAGCTTTACTTTGTAGATCCACTTCAAAGTAATAACCATAACTTTATCTGGTCGAGGTACGAGCTCCCATACTTCAAGGCGTTCGAACTCATTGAGCTCTTCTTGCATTGCTTCGATCCAACAGGATTGAGTCAAAGCATCTTTATACGTCTTGGGTTCAACAGCAGTGAGGAAAGCATCATAGTAACAGAAAAGAGCTTGCTCATGTAACTGCAGCCTTGTGGAAACTGGTCTAGCGAGTTTACCGATTATGTTTTCAAGTGGATGATCCTTAGTCCATTTGCTATTATGTTTAGAAACGTGGTTATCAGAATGCATAATTGTATGAATAGAATCTGTTAATGAAGATTGATCAGAAGGAACTTCTAGAATTGGGATACCAAAGTATAGATCATTACCCATATGTGCAACTTCAATATCATGATTGTCTTCTTCAACATCGTTAGGAATGACGGGAGGTTGAGTTTCGGGTGTTGTTTGAGAGTTACTTGGTGATGGTGCATCTTGGTCAACTGTTGTTGAGGAAGGTGAACCGGTTGATACAGCGAGAACTAGAGCAACTACTTCATCAATTAGAGCAATGACTTCAGGGGCTGGGAGATCAACACTGGGTGGAGGAGTGAGTAATTCATCAAACAGCGGTTGAAACAATATATCCCAATCAGTTCTTGAAGGTGGTACAAACGTTGTTGAAGGAGGAGGGTTTGGCACGAGTCCTGAACTGATTGTTGCAGGAGTCATTTCATGAAGTGCGGGTCCTGAACTGCTGTGTTCAGAAGCCATCGCAGTCAGCTCATCAAAATCTACATGAATTGTCTCAATGATTCGTCTGGTACGTCGGTTGTAAATTCGAAATGCTTTCTTTGTGGGTGCATAACCAATGAAAATACCAATATCAGCCTTCGGTTGTAACTTACCCAAATTCTCACTATCATTTGTCGGATAGCAGAGTGCACCAAATACATGGAAAAATGATAAGTCGGGAGGTTTGTCATGTAAAAGCTCATATGGTGTTTTGCCGTGACGAAGAAGCTTCCCCTGAAAGTATGCTAACCATCTCTTGAATCTCGAAATCAGTTAGCTTCAAATAGTAATTATTAATGAAAATCATCTAAGTGCAATAACATCATCTTCTCTTATGTGACTGTTGCCTCAGCCGGTGATCTACTTGCAATCCTTGTTTGTACGTAACAAAAAGGTTACCCTTGTCACATAATTGATTAAAAAGCCATTGCATCAAATGTCTTCATAATACTCTCCAAACCATAAACTTTATCATTATTCGAGATCCAAATGCGTCCAATAACCCAAAAAGTGTGTGTCATCCGATATCGACCAACGCTAGCGGTACAAACTATATATATCAGACAAACCAAACAGTACAAACTGACGCTAGCGGTATTAATCAAACTAAGTTGTTAGCGACATTTCTTTCTGTCTCAAAACTGTCACAAAAATCTGTTAGCGACAAATAATCTGTCACTAATCTGTTGCTAATCCGTCACAAATTAGCTATCTCCTTTCTCCTAAATCAATTAGCGACGCAGATCTTGTCACTATACTGTTACAAACCAGCGGTACTAACTCCAGCATGAGCAGTACTAAGTGCAAAAGGAACGGTACTAACTTGTGACATTGGTAGCGGTACTAAGTTCAAACCAGTGGTACAAAGTGTATAATGAGCAGTACAAACTTCTCCTTGTCGAACAGTATATACACACGCTACTTCTTTGGATGCCTTTAAACTTGATCAAACAGTTTTAACATAAACTGTTACAATTCATCACATGCCATCCATAACGAACACCACTGCTGCTTCTTTTCTTTTGTTCTTGCGAATGACAGCAACTTCCAAACTCCTATATGCTATAACATTGATACCCTGCCATTGTCAAACCACCAGTCTGATCCAGAAACATTACATGGTCCATATAACACATGAAGCCCAACGAGCCAAACAATACATTAACAAGCTGTATTAAAAATATATTTAGACGAGCAGTACTAATTAAAGAGAGCGGTACTAAGTTAATACGGTTGGTACTAACTGTCAATACCAACAATACAAACTTTATAAAGGGTGGTACTAAGTATAATACCTTAGCAATATTAAACCTGCTAATGAACCCAATATATATGGCAGTTATAATAGGATCAAACAAACTTCCTAACAATCAGGGACTTCCATATCACCACGAATCTCATTCCCTAACTGCTTTCAAAGACCACGTACCATATATGCAGGTTATTTTGGGAGTAGATCACAATCCCTAAAAATTAGGGATTTCCATTCCAAAACTCTCGAACAACAAATCATCCAATCTGTCAACCTTCATCGCCCACGTGATCACCAAAATACTACCAGATGCACAACCGAATACCATCACATTTAAAACCACTTCTTTGATGTATTAGGGTTTCGATCTTCTCACACATTCACGTCTTATCACATGGACATTCATTGTCAATTGAAACCCTGCTGTTGACGCCAATAATCAAAACCATAATCATCATGACACCATCAAGATCTGAGCGTGACTTCCTTATAACTACGAATCTATGAGCAAAAGAACAGCAACCCTATCATTAGGGTACATACAATAGCCAACGAAAGTGTGTCCACGTCCAGTATATCAACCTGCGTCTAGTCCTGCTTTGAATTAGGGTTTTCAGACAAAGATTCGACATGAATAAACCTTAAGGCCTGCTGCCTTTTCTTTGTGACAGGAATTAGGGTTGCTGGAAACCCTAATTTTGCTTGACAACTCGAAACCCAATCTACATAATCAGATCACATCATCACCTCTTCTTTTTCTAAAATAATGCCTACAAGTCATGCTAATTGCATCACAGCTAGGGTTCATCGTCGATCCCAGACCAACTCACCAATAGCCAGTCGAAACAATAATAATAACGATTGATCCCAGACCAATACTAATTATTTATTACCAGATGCAATTAACAGCTTACGAACAAAAATCAAATCAAGTAGAGATAAAAACATGATCGAACCTCATCTTTTTCACAATTAGGGTTTGCTGGAAAAACCCTAATATCAACACATCAGATCATGTGGCCATTTTTTTTTCATCATGAACAGGAACATGAACACATAATAGGCATAAAAACACGACACAATAAACCTTGTACGATCCTAGATATCAAGAGCAACCAGCTCTGATACCACCTGATAAACCACAATCTAGCTCATCTAGGATATAGTAACAATGATATAGAATGCATAGTGGAATAATAAGAATATAATCAAAGTTACAACACAAGGTTTTACTATTGAACGTTAAGTCTTCATTGTATTTAATCAGGATACATAAGACTTACTAATCTACTAACTAACTTCTAAACCTAGGCCTCTTAACAAAGACTTGATGCCTAGAACACACACATACCTTTATGTTTACATTGTGAATTACTGATGTGTAAGACCTAATATGCTAATACCCTTTATACAAAGGGTTTACAAGACTTATTCAAGAAGATAACTACTAGACAAACTAAATCTTCTATTCTTTTGATATTATCTTCTATCAAGTTCTTCCACCAACTTGTAGAATTTCACTTTGTACGATTTAGTCCCTTGTCTTTAGTTTTGTCACATCAACTCAATCTAATTCCCAACACACGTGTCTTTTTAATTGAGTCAAACTGCTCTTTAAAAACCTATTTAACATGATTAATTTCATTACAAAGACGTTCATTTTTTGAAAGTAATTTTGCCACACTATTCTCCAGTTCCACATTTTTGGTCTCAATTTCAAAATAATCATACTTGACATTCTCATCCATAGACTTTTCTCTCATTGATTTTATCATGTCCTTCAACATACAAATGGTATTGAGCATTCAAGAGAAATACAATGTTACAACTTACAAATGGTATTAAGCATTCATGACCTTTAAAATCATTATTTGCAAAAAATTCTAGAATTTCAAGATCATTTTGATTATCACAAGATTCACGTTTTTGAAAAATTTCTTGATTGAGTTGTATTGAGCATTCAAGAGAAATACAATGTTTTTCAAGTTGTGAGTGACGTTTTAAAAGATCATTAAACGCATTGTTTGATTTCAAAAGCTTGGCCTCAAGATTATAAGTCTCTTTTTTCTTTCCATCCATATTCACATATTCACCAATCAAAGGCATACAATTCATCACAGTTTAAAGAATTTCTTGAGACATGATTTGTTGCAAGAGTCGATCATTTTCCAAAAGTACTTCTTTTTTAGCAATTTCTAAACATTGTTTGTCGACTGTAGACTGTTGAACAGCAGCGTCCATTTGGTTAAAAACTGTCTTTACTTCCATTATTTCATTTAGAAGATCTCTATCAAACACATTGAATATGTCTTTTAAAGATTTTAGAAATGGAATAATTTCATTGTTAAACATAGCTTTAGTATGTTTAAACCCCCATTCACCTTCTGTACGAGCATTAGGTGTAGTCCTTATCTTCGCCACATTGTCAAACTTGGCAAGGTGGAATTTAAGCTTTTTAAGGCTTTCATTCACCAAGCTTATCTTAGGAAGTTCCTTAGGAGCTTTGATTTTGACAGGTAATGCATCAGAAGTTTTATTGTTAGGATCGAACATACGCAACCAAAAGGCCTGTTCAGTCGACAATTCTTGTTGTGGAGTAAAACGTTTCCCAAAATCTTTAGATAGTCTATTTAATTTTTCATAATCAATAGGCTTATGAGAAAATTTTTTATCAATAATATCTGGATCCTTTGCTTTTTCAAACATTTTTGATCGACTCTCTTCTTCTAAAATCAATGTTTCCTCATCATCAATCATAGACATATCAACATGTTTATCAGACATAACAATACCATCATACAAGGTTGGCTTAATCCGCTGAGCTTTCTTAAGATAAAACAGATTTTGATAACCTAGAGCTTGTTTGTGTATGTTATCATAAGAGGCTTGTGGCTTAGTTAACATGTGCACTGTTTGAGCAGATTGACCCACTTTAAAAATAATATTATCAAGTTCCTTTATCTTCTTTTCTAAATCAATTTCATTTTCCATATATTTATCTTCCTGTTCTTTGGATTTACTTTTGAAAACTATGAATGTTTGCAATAAACATTCATTTTCTTTGATTTGTTTAGAAAGATTTTGCTCAAGTGAGTCAATTTGTTATTTCAGTGCAAGCTTCTCCCTAATCATATCATCCATCTAAGAATCAATCATTTTTTCACGACTGCTTAAATCAATATTAAGACGGTGTTCAAAAGTTTTGACCCTTTCCTTATATCTCTTAAGCTCAGCGGTAATTGTTTCA
>BQNB010091830.1:2594-26774 GCA_026074375.1 Tanacetum coccineum | reverse complement strand
GTGTATTTGTAACTTTGGACATAGAAAAGTAATTTAATCAGCTATTTGGACAAGATTGCAATAAGTCAAGAGAATATCAAACTAAACTTTAAAAAAATCTATTAACAAAAGATTATATACCCAATTATGCTATACCAACAATCAAAGCAAAAGAAAATAAAAAAGTACCTTCATGAAGATGAAGAAAAACGCGATTTAAATCATTAGTGGACAACTCATATCGAGTTCTTCAGGCGATTAATGCGATTTGTCTTGGTTTGGTGAATCATTGGATGTTTTTGTTATGGATTGAATCTTGTATTGACTTTTTTATTTATCAAGTTCGTTTTGGTTTTGTGAATCAGATAATCTTTCAATCATCAAAGATCAATACTTAATCGGATCTTTAATGATGGAAAGGCTATTGGATTCAGGCGGCTGGTTTGTGTGGGTGATTTTGGGTTAATGAATCCGAATGGTGTGTGAGGGTGGAGGTTATTTGATAAGAATAACCTAAAAGAATAGTATGTCAAAGATTTAGGCGGGGTATATGGGGAAGGTTTTGATCCGACGGTTCTTAAAAATCCATAAAGCCACGTGTTTTATGTTTAAGGGTTTTTGGGCAAAGATGATATTTGACAAACCCTCCTTTATATAGATAGTAGATAATCTGTATAAAATAAGTTGGGGGGTATAAAATGTCATATTGATATTATTTTGGATTAAAATGGTTAATTAAATATAATAAGTAATTAGAAATTAATTAATTAAAATAGAGGGACTGAAATTGTAAATTCTAAAAAATGGAAGGTTTGGTTAGTATTTAATGTATAAAGTATGAATTTGTCATATTTGAATCTATAAGGACTTGTTTTGTAATTATGGATAATTAAAGATATTGTTTAAATAATTAATAAACAAAAAGGGCTAAATATGTAAATTGTGTAAATTAAGGGTTTGACTTGTAAATGCAGAAAATGGAAGGTATAATCTGAATAAAATGTGAAACTTTGATATTTACACTTTTAACCTTGAAAATTGTTGATTTTGTATATTAAACCCTAAAATATGGAAAGTTGTCATATTTAACCCTGAACTTGTAAGGTTGACATGTTAAGTCCCTAGACTATTCAAAATACTTAATAGAATCTCAAATGATGAATATTACTAATTTTGGAAACTTACTAAAAATGGAAAGTTACTAAAAATGGAAAGTTACTAAAAAAAGTTTTAAGTCATGTGCACACATGGAGTTTTTGCAGTATTTTTGTACTTAAAAACTAATTTGTAGTTAGAATTTTCAAATTTTTTAAACATTAAAACAACTAATCATCATACCTTATAATTACTTTCAAAACACAATGTGAAAAACCCTCTTTTCGAACCATCATATTGATTTGGGAACCCTTGTCATTAAATTGTCATTGTTGTTTAGGTTTATGACTATTCGAATTTATTTTTCTTAAAAGTTTACAAATCACACAAACTATATCAATATCAATTTTTAATATATAAGCTAAAAATAATTCAGTTAATTACAATTAGTAGTGCACAGATTGAAAAACCTTAAGTCAGTAAGATATACAACTTTATTTGCAAATCAAATTGCTGCATAATTGGAAGATATAAAAATAACCAATGTGGTCAAAATAAGATGCTGAGATCATTTAACTATAATTCTACATCCAAGGTTTTGACCCATTAGCACAACACACCTTTTAACATAATGCTAAATTTTCTTTAGATTTAATCTTTACATTCATTCAAACTTTTGCATGAAAAAGTCTCCAAAATGAAATCAGTAAAACACCGAATCCGAATACATGGCTTTAACAAAAGTGGCTAAGGAACGAATTTGGTTGAAAGGTTTGATTGAAGATCTTGGTTTTCCTCAAGATCAAGAACTTGTTTTGCGATAGCATGAGTGCTATCTGCTGACCAAGTATATCATGACCGGACTAAACACATAGATGTTCCTTATCACTTTATTCGTATTGAAAGGAGAATCAAAGTGAAAAAGACTGAAACCAAAGACAATCATGTTGATGTGTTTACTAAACTGGTTACATTGAGCAAGTTTCGTCAGCTAGTGTTTGGATTTGCTCAATATTGATAACCGGAAAGATGGTATTACTTAGGAGTTGAAGTTAAGGTGCTTAAGGCTAGGTTGGTAATTCTGGTACTAGCTTAGCTTGTTTGTTATTAAGGCTAGTTTAGTCTTCTTTTTTTGGTGCACCAAGTATCGGTAGACTTAATAATAAACTTGTATGCGGGTTGGTCACTCTTATAAAGAGTTAAATAGAATTAGTACCTTTGACTTGTGATAAATAAAAGAGCTAATTACATAAATGGTTCATGTCGTTTGTCAGGTATCACATAAAATGGTTCCTCAAAAGATTTTTTTCGAATCTCCTCCTCGTGGTTTAGACCCGTTACTGGTTTTGTCCTTTGACCACTAAATTTGTTAGTTGACCGTGAAATACTTACTCAGATGGGTTAAAATGTCATAAATACCCTCTTATTATTAGTGTTTAATTTTTTTCCAAAACTTATTCATTTTCTCTTCAACCTTATTTTTATTTATTTATTTGTTTTATTATTAATTTTCATGATTCTAAAAATTCAGCCAAACAAAAATATTTACTTTCTTCTACACTTTAAATCTTTACTATAACACAATTAAAAAGGGATAAGGATTCTCTAAAGTTAATATAAATATGATAGGCCATGTTCTCTTACAAACATAAGAAAGATCAGGTCCCGCAAGAGACCTCACAGTTTTGTTTGTGAGACAACATGACCGGTAATGTTCATGTTAACTTTAAAGAGTCTATCATTCAAAAATATCAAAATAAAATACAAAAATCTCAACAGTAAAAAACAATACAAGAACATTGTCTTAAACAAGCAAAACACCCGCGCGTTGCGGCGGGGCTAATTTTTTTCCGAATAATTTTTTTTTACGTTTCGGGGGGTTTTTTTTTGGGCGATGCGTTATGGCGATATTTTCTTTTTTTGTATGATTCGGGAAAAAAAATTTGCGTTGGGACGGGCTAATTTTTTCCCGAATATTTTCTTTTTTGGGACGGTTTTGTAAATTTTTTTACGGGAATTTTTGTGTAAGAAAATCGTAAATAGTTAAAAGGTGAGGGTCCGTTTTGTATTTTTTTTTACTTTGGGCCAGATTTTAGGCTATTTTTGGGTTTTTTTTTTTGGGCCGATGAATGTAAAAAAGTTGTGAACAATAAAAACTTGACGTGATTTTTTTCTTAATTTTTTTACGGGATTTTTTGTGTAAGAAAATCGTAAATGGTTAAAAGTTGAGGGACCGTTTTATATTTTTTTTACTTTGGGCCAGATTTTGGGCCACATTTTATGCGAATTTTAGGCTAGTTTGTCGACAAATGTGTATATTAGTAATAATTTTTTTTATATGGCTTATGTGTTGGGCCTCATGTTTAAAGTGTTTTTTTTTTTAATTTTGGGCTAGTTTTTTTTTTTTACTTTGGGCCAGATTTTGGGCCACATTTTATGCGAATTTTAGGCTAGTTTGTCGACAAATGTGTATATTAGTAATAATTTTTTTATATGGCTTATGTGTTGGGCCTCATGTTTAAAGTGTTGTTTTTTTTTGCTATATGGGTTTTTTTTTTAATATAATGGGTTGTACGTTTGTGACCATATCGATTATTTTAAAGTTATTAGGTATCGAAGATGTTTCCGCGGGTATTTTTTTTATCTGAATAAATCAGAACTTTTGTAATATTTTTTTTTCCCTTCTACTTTGTGCATACAAATTTTTTTTTTTTTAAAAACAAAAAAAAATAATTTAATAGGAGAAAAAAAATCTAAATCGGGACCAATATAGGAGCCCGTTTAATGTAGCTAAGTGGCCCACTATCTAATTACGTATGGGATTTGTCACTCAATGTGTATATTAGTAATTATATTTCTACTTAATTTGTTGCTTCTTCTCAAAAATTGTTTCTCGTTGTATTTTAGTCAAATGGTCATAAAATTATGATAGAATAAGATGTCTTTTTCAAGCCGTTGTTTTTAGATGAGAACATTAGAGTTTAGGGTTGTTAACGAACTGAACGTTCAATAAATATTTCATGAACCGTTCGGTAAAAAGTTCGTTTATGTTCGTTTATTTATTAAATGAACAATATTTTACGTTCGTTTAGTTAAATAAACGAACATGAACAAAAAGTCGCGTTCGTTCATTTATGTTCGTGAACGTCCGATTATGCGATTGTTAACGTTTGTTTATGTTCGTTTATTTGTTTATGTTCGTATATCACATCTTTTAATAATATATTTTTAAAATGGTTTGTTTAAACAAAACAACACTCATAAAAAAAATATTATGCATAATTTAATAAAGTTTATGTTTGTTTGTCTACATTCATTTATGTTTGGTAGTTTATGTTCGTTTAGCGCTCGTTTAGTGTCGTAAAATAAAATAAACATGAACAAGTCACTTTCTTAATAAACGAACGTGAACAAGAAAATTCGTCCGTTTAAGCGTTCGTGTTCGTTTATTTGTCTGGTTAAAATTAAACGAATGAACATTAACAAGGCTCCGTTCGCGTTCGTTCGGTTCGTTTACAGCTCTATTAAATTGTATATAGAAAAAATATGTTTGAAAGTGTGAATAAAAATGCAGAAATATTGAGGTATTTATAGGGATGAATTATATAATATTTAGGGTTTTTATTTATTTAATGTCAAATGATCAAAAATTGATCTGTTGCCTTTGTTTTTTTAGTGCACCTAATGCTCTTCACAACTCGATCGTTGTATAGAAGAAGTGAGGACTTGTACATGTGAGGAATACATGTGAGTTTGTAAAACATTTATATAGGTAAGAAAGTGTGAAAAGTCAAAGTATGATTAACTTCCAAATACCACAAACTCAATTAGTCATTTAGACTTTAATCCATGATAATCAACAATGAATTTGATCACTAATCATCTTGATGCAAACAAGCTAAGTGCTTTGCATCGTAAGTAGAGCATATCCCATAACGGGAAAGGATGCGTTTACGCAAAGTAACGTTTGACTTAGTTTGACCGATAAGAGAGTAAAACCCGTTACGTGATTAGAAACAACGTAAATCCGGATTAAGGTCAAATGATTACTTTTGCTTGATGGTATGTTGAATTTATGATCATACTAGGTTTAGAAAGAACTCTCGGCCTTGGCAAGAGGCGTTTGATAAAAGATTTGAGTTGGCGTTTTATAGGAAAAATGGAAGGATTCGTTTTTGCTCCTCTCTAAGTCTAAACCTCATTTGGAGTGTTCCCAAATGCTCAAATATCATGTACATACCTTTATTAAAGTTTCCACATGTCTTGGGTAAGAGGAAAACCGACAATTTCAAAATCTATAAATTGGAATTCGCGTGTGGCGCGATGGCCGTGCGCTGACGCGTGCCCAGTGCGCTAGACATAAAAGTTCGGTTTTACGTATTTTGGCTATCGTTTGTGATTTTACGTTTTGTAAATGTTTATTTGTCATCATTAAAACATAAAAGAGATCCTAGTCAATGTTGCACCAACACCAATGATGTGGCACATAAATCTTTTCTTCTAAATGGTGAAATTCTCCACCTCAAGCATAGGAGCAACATTTAACTGGCCACCCCTATATTCAAGAGTATGTGGTACTTCTGCTGCCATTTTCAATGGATCTTGATTTTAAAAATCTTTTTGAGCAGTTTATAAAAGGCTTTTGAAAGGTTTTATAAATCAAACTGCACTGATACTACTTGTTGGTCCTCTTGAATGTGATAATAGGTTTATCAAGTTAAACTAATCACATTCTTTGAAAACAAAGTGTATGTTTTAAACAAATGTGTAAACAATATAAAGAACAAGTTTAAAATACACAGAAGTAACTTTTCAACGTATAGATTCTTATTAGAATCAAATAAAGAATCTATGACACACTTTGCTTCCGGAATAGCAAAGTGGTTGAATGACAATTGGTGGTGATCTCCTATAACTTAAACTCAAACCTAAGTTACAAGTTTAAGTACAAACTATTTAACCAACACTTGAGCTTCAGCTCCAGTTACCTAATGCTTTTAGATAAAGCAATACAATATTAAAATTTATCAAGTGACATTTCTATGTAGGGATGACATCGATTCCAAGCCGACCGAACTGACCAAAATCAAACTGAATTAAAACCGATCTTGTGGAAGACATGAACCGAGATCCAAATTGAAGTAACTTAGTTCCATTTGGTTTTTGTGTCAGTCGGTATATCAACTTCGGTTTATATCTGTTGTTTCTGAGTTTTGGCTCGAACTGAGCCGAATCGAAACCAAAAATTATAAATATATAGAACCAAAAACCGAACTGGATACGCTTGGATTGGTACGGCTCGTTTATTTGATACGGTTCGATTTTCGATCTGTTTTCCTTGGCCTATTCCTATTGCAAGCCATATAAGAAACTCATTTGCCTTGCCCCTTGCCACACGAATACTCTTAGACAAAGTAGTATTAAATTTATCAAGTGACATGTCTATGCGCATACGTAGAAGAAACTCATTTGGCCGGTGCTCCCTTGTACAATAATAACTTTTGATAACATCGAATGATCATTGGAATCATGAACGTGTCATGTTACACCTACGAGCTAACACTAGTAGCCATCGATTATTTTATCGAGACGTACGTGACTCTATTCGAAGAATCTATTTGAAAAAAGTTACATCACTAATAAATTAAGTATAAGACTGATCAACCTAAACCCTTTTGTTTAATCCTAACTTCATACTCATTTAGAGGAGTGGTTTCTAAATTTCAAATGAGTTGTTTTATGACTTGGAGAGTACTAAAAATTGTTGAATGTATTTGTAATCAATCTATGCTCACTTGTATTTTATGCAGCTTTAAGTGTACAATGTTCTAAGTATGTATATTTAGGATTTGAAAATAGCTTAATTGAAACTAGGGGCGGATTAAGCATTTAATAATTCTTGATCTCATGTGAAAGAATCATTGATTTTGTCTTCTTCTGTTAATCTTTTATTGTCATAAATGTTTTGATTAGCTAAGGTTTGGGTAGAGATGCTTCTATGTGTTTACCAGATAGAAAACTAATCACGGGCCACCTACAAGGACATCTGGACATGAATGTGTTTGCTACAAGAATATAATTTGTTTTAGGAGTGCATTATTTTTTTGTTAATACTTTATAATATACACTTGTATAACCAAACAATTAAAATATTACATTGTAAAAAAAAACACACACACAAAATGATGAACAGTAAAACGTGAGAGAGTGAATAATAAAATAAACAGTGCAATTATAAAAACAATATTTAAAGTTATCGGTTTATTGCAAATTAAGCAGAGGACAAAATAAACGTAATTGTCTTTAAGGTGATCAAGGTTACGAAATATCCAATGAGATTATCCTTTAGATGCAAAGATAGTCCTTAACGTATAACATCTTCCCCCCAGCTCCGCAGCGAAACACGAGTGTAAAACTTGGTTGTAAACATTTAGAAAAAGGCAAATGAGTCTCTAGCGTCTTCTATCTACCGATTTGTGACAAAAATGCAATAGATAAATCACGTAACATAATGGTTTAAAAAAGACGAGAACAATATAAACCAATGACATTTGTTTTATGTTACACGTCTCTTACCATTTGATTAACATTGTTGGGCTTGCCAAAAAAGTACTGCTGTTTGCAGGGCCGTCTCTTAAATTTCAGTGGCCCCATGTCATCATCATAAAGAGACCTTTGAACGCACACAAAAAATAAATATGCATCGGTAGTGCATGAATTAATTTAACTCTAGCATCATATTCATATACTCTAGCCGCTAGTTCTATAAAACTCATGATCATGGGGTCGATTTCGTTGTCGAACATACAGCCAATTTAAACAAGATATTTCAATCTTTTCTATGCTAACATAAAACACGAAATATACAATACCAATCACACTTATGTTTATAAACATATAGGTAAACACACACAAAACCCTAGATCCATGAGGTCCTCATCCTCTCCATCTTCAAGATCCAAGATCCACTCATCTAATCGATTTGCCTAACCTGTTTGATTTCCATTCATCGAATAACGTTTGATTTGTGTAGATCGATAATAGCTTTCTCTAATCTCTCTTGTTAGATTCGACGTGATTTTTAGAATTAGGGTTTCGATTTCTAATCGATTTCTTGGTTCTAAGTAATTACTATTCATCTGATTTAGTGAGATCTAGGGTTTGTTATTCATTGTTATCTGCTAAATCCCTCTTTATTCGATTCGACGATAATCATTAGGTTTTAGATCTCCTTTCAATCCCCTTCGCCTCTATGAGTCCTAATTCGAATATTGCTACTACCTCCCTAGAGCGGTGATTGTTATAACCCCTGTTTATTGAGATCATCACTTGTTGATTCGATCTCTAAACGAGTGTGTTAGGCGATCCCTTAACTTGGGACTATAGGCTTTTTTCATATTTTAGGGTTTCGATTCTGGTCCGTTTTCTACAAATTCAATTTTTCCAATTTTTCATTGTATCAGGGTATCTTTAGAACAAAAGAAGATGATGTGGCTAAGATCTCCACTTCAATCTATGTGTCGAATTTTCCTGAGGTGTTTTCCGCCAAAGATTTGTTTCATGCTTGCAAGAAATATGGACACGTTATTGACTCGTTTATTCCATTTAAGAAATCGAAAGATGGGAAAAGATTCGGTTTTGTTCGATTCATTAATGTGTTTAACATGGAACGAAGGAAACACAAAAAAAAAGATTGTATGTAATCTTTGCACTAATTGGGTTGGTCGATAAAGTTCCATGCAAACGTTGCCAATTTCATAAACTCTATTGAAGATTAATAAAGCCTCGAAAGACAATGTGTATGAGCCCAAAAGAATGAGTAACGTTAACGAAAATGGGTCGAGTAAAGCAGGTAAATCTTATGCCCATGTGCTGAAAACACATAATTCATTTGAAGCATTGGACTGTGAATCTGCGCCTTCAAAAGCTAGAAGATGATTGTCTTAATTCAAGAGATCTCTCTAAGACCTTGTTGGGTAAGTAGTATAAAAGTTAGCAACCTTGTCAATCTTAGTTTAGTCCTAAAGAATGAAGGTTTTGACGAGATCAAACTTCATATATGGGAGAACTATTGGTTTAAAGTTGGAATTATCCTTCGTCAAAATTAAGGAAATTATTTCAGGAAAATAGGGGGGTTATCGTGGTTCCGGTTTAAAACAAACTTCTACCCGAATTCGTTCCTGAAAGGAAGAATTTTATGTGGGTTGAGATCGAGAAGGAGTCCCTTTAAACTTTTGGTCCTAAAATACCTTTAAAAAGATTGCTAGTAAGTGGGGAGAGATTCTTGACACCGAAGATCAGGAAGAAGATGGTTTTTATACGAAAAGATTATGCATCTATTCAAAACTTGGAAATAATATTTATGAGAACTTTAAAGTTATCTTCCGAGGTAAGGTTTTTGTATTACGCGCTAAAGAAATCCCTGGATGGGTTCCTGAATTCGCTGATGAATTTGATGATGATGATGAATCTGAAGAATGGGTCTAAAGGAGACACTGCAAATAGCCATGGGGGCGTCAACTTTGATATGCTTGAACGATGAGGTAATAAAGTCCATGAGACTGAACTTGATGATCCTTTAGAACATAAACGAGAAACCATCGAAAGATTCCATTTAGCAACAACTCTAACCACACCAAAAATAAAGATAATGATGCTAACATACCAGTAACTATCATAGTACAAATCCCACCCGGTTTTAACTCCTAATGGTGTTTTCATGCAAAAGATATACGGAGAAGCGATATGATGGTTACATCGCCTCTCGTATCGTGGAGAAAGAACATAATGAACAGGAAAGGATAATTAAATTAACAACGTTCAAAGATGAGTAATGTCGGACAGTATTTTCTGGTAACTAAAAAAACCATGGCTCCGCAATCAGGGGGTCTACCTTTGTGTGCTGAGGAACTTGGAAGGTTGGACAAGCAATGGGATATTAATATGAAAGTTTGTGTAAATAATATCAGTGAGATTATTGAATCTTCAAGAGTGTTGGGGTTAATCGATGAATGTCATGCCTTTTGAACATGTCAAGGCCTAGCCCAAATAGCAAAGAGTATTGGGTTTAAGGAGTTGTGATTTAAAAAATAAAGTGGGAATTTTTTGCTCTTCAGGAAACAAAAATGGAAATATGAACCTGTTGGTGTGGTCAAGGCTTGTTTGGGGAAATAACTTTGATTACGCTCATAGTGATCTGTGGGCAATTATCGGGAGAATTCTTTGCATTTTGGGATCCTAATTCTTTCCAAAAAAGATAATGTTTACTGTTTCGTATTTTTCATTATAATATCGGGGTACTTGGTTTAAATCTGGTGTTAAATCTTGATGTGGCGGATTATGCTCCCACGACTAGAGAACATAAAAGATTTTATGGGAAATTTGGAGAATATTACTAATAGAAAGGGACGTGAGGTGGCAAATTATGGGCGATTCAATGAAGTGAGACGGAAAAACTGAAAGAATTTGGATCGGTTTTTAATGGTTCAAGGTGCTATATTGTTCAACACGTTAACTTGCAAAACGGTGCCTGAGGAGATCCCCGCAAGTAAGGTAGTTCTTGTTACATGGTGTTCACAAATCCGCTACTAAGATGAGAAAACTTGACAGAGTTTCTTAATTCTGAAATTTATTTAATTCAATATCCGGACATATGTGCTACGTCTTAGGATAGATCTTATCGGATCATCGCCCGCTTCATCTTACGTGAAATCCAATCATGACTACGCCCGATCCCGTTTAGTATTTCAACCATTGGACGAATTGGATGGTTTTAATAAGTTTGTCATTGACACATTGGAATGTCGCCCCTGTTTAAACAAAAGGCTATGAGGAACGTGATGCAAAAGTTTTAAATATTCTAAAGGTAAAATACGTGAGATGGACCTTAAAATCTATAAAAGCAAGAATGAGGATCTGGTATTCCTTAAGAAAGAGCTTACCAGAATAGATCTGATATTTGATAAGGGCCTAGCTTCTGATATCATGTATAATAGAAGAATGAAGGTTTTAAAAACCCATTCAATACCACTTGATAAAATTCATGTAATGGATTTTGGCTCAAAAGGCTAAGGTTAAATGGGCATAGGGGGTGGGGGGGGGGGGGGGGGGGGGGGGGGGGGGGGGGGGGGGGGGGGGGGGGGGGGGGGGGGGGGGGGGGGGGGGGGGGGGGGGGGGGGGGGGGGGGGGGGGGGGGGGGGGGGGGGGGGGGGGGGGGGGGGGGGGGGGGGGGGGGGGGGGGGGGGGGGGGGGGGGGTGGTGGGGGGGGGGGGGGGGGGGGGGGGGGGGGGGGGGGGGGGGGGGGGGGGGGGGGGGGGGGAAAAAAAAAGGGGGGGGGGGGGGTAGGGGGACGAGAATCTCGATTTTTTTCATGGGTCTTGAATAAAAAAAGAAGTCAATCTACATTCAGGTATTATGGTTGATGGTAATTGCAAGATAATCCGAAAGTTATCAAATCTGAATTTTTCTTCATTTCGGAAAGATTTGAAAAACCTTCTGGCTTAATCGAATTCTTATTGATATGAATTTTCCTAAACTATTTCTATACGATCAACAAACGAATAGAAGGTGCGGTGTCTAAAGAGGAAGTAAAGAAGCGTTGGGAATTGTGGTTCCGACAAATCTCGTGACCGGATGGATTTTCGTTTGGCTTATAGAAAATTTTGACATGAATTGAAAATGTGTGTAATGCGGCGTTAATTATTTCTTACCTTCGGTGACATCCCCAAGGGATGTAATGCTTGTTTCATAGCTTAATCCCGAAAGTTCATGACGCTAATTTGGTTAAAGACTTAGACCAATTAACTTATTGGAATCAATTACAAAATCATAGCTAAGATCATTGGCCAAACGTCTTGTGGTAGTTTTTTGGGTGATATTGTTAATGAAGTTCAATCCGCTTTTCTATCAGATAGACCAATCTTAAGATGGGCCATTCATTCTTAATGAGGTCATTCCAATGGTGTAAAGTCCAAGAAAAATCAATCCTTAATCTTCATAGATGATTTCGAAAAGGCTTATGATTCGATCTTTTGGGAATTCTAGGATGATGATCTAAAAAAGAACGGTTTTGGGCAATAATGTTCGCGATATGGATTCAAAGTGTATAAGTATCTCGAGGGGTTCCATCAATCATAAACGGTAGTCCTACGGAAGAAATCAATTCTTCAAAGGTGGCATAAGCAAGGAGACCCCTTTTATCTCCGTTCCATTTTATTTTAATTATGAGAGCCTACATTAATCATTTCAAAGTTTTGTGGACAGTCGGTTTTTTAAAGGAAATATCATCTAAGTCCTATAGGAGAATCACTTCTCGTATGTATCTAATGCGACGATGCGGTGTTTGTGGTTCCATGTGTGATGATAAGAATAATACTCTTGTTCATGTTATTTGGAAAGCTTCTTTCGAGCTTCGGGATTACTATCAATTTGTCTAAAAATCAAGATTATGGGAGTTAATGTGGAGAAGAAAGATCAAGTAGCGGCTTCAAAACTCGGTTGATCTAAATTCCTTAATACGCCGTTACTACTAAGGTACAAAAGAGTGGGAGGCAACATGACCAGTGAACAAGCTTGGACGGAACATTATTGATAAGGTGAAATCTCGCTTATCCAATTGGTAAATTTAAAGTCCCTTTCAATTGGAGGTACTTACTTTACATAAATCGTCATAGTTCGATACCGATATTCACATCTATCTTTAAAGTCCCTTTAAACGTGCATCGTCGCATGAATATATCCGATGCCAATTTTTTAAAGGACATGACTCAAAAAGTAACAAATCTTCTGGGTATAAATGGAACATTGTGTTGGCGGCCAAAGCAAAAGGTGGTCAGGAGTTTCAAGCCTTTTTGCACTTAACAGAGTCCTTTATTGATATGGTTCTGGAGATTTTAATCCCATAAAGATTCTTTATGGTCTAGAGTAATTAAGGCTAATTACGTGAGTTGATGGTGAGGTAAATAAAGTCTCTAATATGCTACCAGGTTCCTTCTGAATGGATATTATTAATGAAGTCAGAAGTTGAAAGATCAAGGTATTAACATTCTTGAAGTTATGTTATATTAAAGTGGGCAATGGCCGAAACTACGAAATCTGGGACGATATTTGGGATTGGCAGCAAGCCTTTGAAGCTCTTATTTTCCCTCGTATATTAAGCCTTGATAATATTAAAGATGCGTCAATCTGTATAAGCTTAATGGAGCCCAGCCTAGATAATAAACTTCCCGTCGCAGCATTAGAAGGAGAATCGAGAGACTCAGTTCAAGAAGCTTACGGACTTTGCTCATTCCGATCGTGCTTAATCCTGTCCTGATAGATGGTTCGGTCTATTCAGAGGGATCGGGGGAGTTTTCAGTGCTTCTATTCGGAGATTTATTGATGAACAACGTCCTCTTGACGTTGATTCTAAAACTCTTTTGGATTAAAAGTGTCCGATTAAGTGAATATTTCTAGCTTGGAAAAATCAAATTGGAACGCTTCTACGAGATTCAATAATTCGCGTAGAGGTATGAGATCGATTCTATCTTTGTCCCAATTTGTGATAGGGTGGGTTGAATCTACAGACATATATTTTTTAGTTTGTTGATTAGTACAAGACAAAATTGCGCGCATAAATTTTGTTCCTTGTGGGATATGAGAAAATATTCGACTAACTCCTTCCACTGAATGGATCAACTGAAGGCCTCATATACTCTTCATTCAAAAGTTAAGATGAGATCCAAGGTGTCTTTTGTTGTGGTTTGGTGGCTTGAGTGGTCATATCGAAACAAACATTTAATTCGAGGAGAAGAAACCATCAAAGGCGATATTTTTGATGAGGTTTGTTTCCTATCTTTTTATTGTGTAATCTAGATGAAAAGCATCGTTCAGTTGGGATGATTGGCTTAAAAACCCTTCTTTGATTTCTCTGTAATTCTAGCTTCTTGCTAGTTTCTTAATAAAATCCGCTGTTCAAAAAAAATATATATATATAATACAAGTGCATGAAATCTTGTGGCCCTCGTCAAGCGATGGTCATGTGCAATGACACCTCCCGCACTTCCTTAAAGACGGCCCTGACTGTTTGTATAAGTTAGATTTCCTAATTTGTTAGACTCGGTACATCAATTGTGAGTGAAAGTGATGTGCACATTATAAACATGCATTACATATGTGATTTTGTGCACTTTGCATTATAATACATTACATATATGATTTTATGCGTTATTATTTGTATAGGTTATATTTCATTTATTATAGTGTGTACATCACTTATTAACGAGTACAAAACAAGTGTTCCTCTTTCTTTTTCAATCGTGAAAAGATATTTCGTGTTACAAAATTTCAACAAATGTTTAAACATACATTATTTGATGACGAGTCATACCTTATAATACGTCACATTTCACTATTATTTTAATAACACGTCACACGCTGAAAGTTTGTAACATTGGAACACTTTTTTTTCGTACTCTGAGTCTCCGAGACATGAAATAATGTATTGTTATCTTAGACATAAAATCTTTTATCTTAATAGAAATTATTCCTAAATATTTTAAGAGGAGAGTTATATTGGATACCAAAAAAAGGTTGGATACTAGGGGACTCATCCACATCATCCATCTAAAAAGAAATCAATGGTTGTGATTAAAAGCATTTAATTATTTCACCTATTTTTTAAAATTTAAATATCTCATAAACCGTTAATCGTTAAGCAAAAAAAAATATACCATCACGACGAGCATTTAATTATCTTTCTATAGATATCCACTTTGATATACTTTCGACAAAAAAAAATTTTACGTTTTTTTCACGTCTTTTTCATCTTTTTTCCACGTTTTTTTCAGATTTTTCACGTTTTTCACTTTTTTTTTACGTTTTTCACCTTTTTTTTTACGTTTTTCCGTGAAAAAGTTTTTTTTTCGTTTTTTCCGTTTTTCACGTTTTTTTCTCGTTTTTTTTCCGTTGTTGAAATTTGCATTAAAAATCATATATGATATAACACTAATATCATATATGATTTAACACTAATATCATATATGATTTAACACTAAAATTAAATATCATATATGATTCTCACATTAGCATTTTCAAACGAGAAATATGTCGAAAAAAATATGAAAAAACACGAAAAAAACGAAAAAAATTTTTTTGTCGAAAGTATATCAAAATGAGAAAACGTGAAAAAAACGTGGAAAAAAAGTGAAAAAAACGTGAAAAAAAGGTGAAAAAATTTGAAAAAAACGTGACAAAAACTTGAATTTTTTTTTTTGTCGAAAGTATATCAAAGTGGATATCTATAGAAAGATAATTAAATGCTCGTCGTGATGGTATATTTTTTTTCGCTTGACGATTAACGGTTTGAGAGATATTAAGATTTGAAAAAAAAGGTTGAAAATAATTTTGGGTTTAATCTTATCCATTAGATTAAGATGAAGATGAAGGGTGGAGATTGGTCCAGGAAGATGAACAAAGTTGTTTTGGTAGAGGGTTTGGACTAAAATGACCATAGTACCTTTTTATGTGCAAGTCACATGATGTATTTAACGGTCCAACTAATAAAATATTCGGTAAATGGACCAAACCCGTAACGGGTGGAAACCACCGAGGGAGATCCGCAAAATAATCTTTTGAAGGAATATTTGTGTGATACCCGACAAACCATAGGGACCATCAATGTAATCAACTCTAAATAAAATCACACAATTTTTGCTCCTACCACCTGTTCTTGTTTTTCTTTGTTTCTGCATCTACCATCTCTATCTGTTCCTAACAGACCGTATTATCTAAAAGAAGAAAAGCATATCTAAAACATCAAATTCTGCTCATGTGCAATTGGATGTACTCATATAATTCATTGGTTCGGTCATGTTATTCGATAGAAAATAAAATAAATATTACATTCTCCTCACGATTAATTTCACATCCAAAATAAAGGGATTATCACAAACGTTTTTATATCTCTATTTCAACTGAAAACACATCTGGAATTCAAACAAACGAAAAGTACAATACGGGAAGTATCATCCTATCAATTTCAAACAGCAAACAAATCTGAAGGCGAAGCCAAAGTTTCTACATACTCGATGCCATTTAGACCTCTTAGATCGCGGGAATAATCAAGTTTTTGAGAAAGTTCTTGAAATTCATAGGACTGTTTCAATGTGTCGTAGATAACGAGTTTATTTTTTGAGTTATTCAACATAAGAATCCTTCCATCCTCCAGAATATTTAAAGGGGCAAAATTGCTAACTTCCAAACCTGATATGAACACACATTGTTCAGACCATACACCTTGTTCGTTCATTTCCGACATGAAGAGTTGGCTTTCACCATAATAATCGCTATCAATAATGCAAAGGCATCCATGCAATGTAGCCAAACGAGGATTAATCACGATATGACTTAACCCACGTATAGGTGTGTGTATAGGATACCATATTGTCAAGATTTAGAGCCATGATCATGAACTGGTAATCTTTACAAACAATCCAATGTAAATATCCATTAAGAAACGTACCAACATCATTATGGTTAATACGAATATCTTCAATATTGTAGTTTCTTGACCTACTCCATGAATTAGTTCTGAAACTAAAGACGTGAAAAGTATCATGGTTTTCATAATAGGCACGTTTATCAATTCTAACAATCTTTAAGTCGTCTACAGTTGCACCATGATCAAATCCATATATATGGTCGGAACAATAAACCAAATCATCACAAAGTAAGTCAGGAACTAGCTTGAATGCACCAGTAAATGGATTGTATAGAATCATGCGAGTGTATTGTTAGTACAAAATAAGTGTCGGGCTTAGAATAGGGCTCAAATCCTTCGTTGAACCGGGCCTCCGAATGATTTGAGTGTCAGATCTTGTACTAGAGCAAGAGAGGTGAGATGATTTCCTGCACAATCAAATAAAAACCGTTAGCCTTACCGTGGGGACGGACCCCACGATTAGACTCCGGCGTGAGAGTAAGTAAACATGTAGAGAGAGAAAGTGTGTGTATGTAGAGTGAGAAAATCATACTGTTCATTGTGTCAGAGGGTCCCTTTTATAAGCGAGTGAAATATTAGGGTTTCCTAATATTTCGTTTGTTTCGTTAGTGGTCGGAGTGGGTCCCTTGTCGGGCAAGGTTCCGCAGTAATCGTGTGTACGGATGCGTGTGTTTTCCGCGGACGGAAGTAGCCTATAGTTAGGTCCGCGTCCGTTTTGCTGTGTCCGGGCCGTTACCAGTGCAGGATTGAGTTTAGTTTTGGCCCATGACTGGTACGTTGGGCCCAGAAAGCCTCAAAGCTTTGTATACCTACTATACGTCATCAAGTCCCCCCTAGTCTAGTATGATATTGCATGCGGACCATGTCCCGCGTGCGGTGATCAGTTCTAGACTTCAGGTTCATTGCTAACGATTTACCGCCTTCCGTGGTCATGTGTCTTCTCCGCGAAGCTTCCTTATCAGGTTGGTGGCGTGGACCGATGTTGTCCTTTTATCTTCTGACTGACTTGACGTTTTTTTAAGCTTTTTTAACTGTTTAGTTAAGTGAACCCCAAACCGTTGAACGCGTGAGTGGGTTACATGTGTCATCATATGGATGTGGGTAGATATTAAAATTACACCGAGGGGATAAATTACCCCCTCCCCTATTTGTACTGTTTCCTTTTCCACAACTTTGCTTTCCACCATTGTTGATTTCTTCAAGCTTTTCATCTTTATCATACGTCCGCATCTCGTTTTCCTCTTTTTTAAGGTTCTTCAAATTTTCAGGTTTGCATTTTTCCTCGTTCATCCTTCCCAATGGCTAACTTTGCTGCTAAATATTCTATTATGACCCAAGAAATGGTAGATAGCTTTTGTGATAGCTTTTATATTCCGGCTGAGGTTCATCCCACTGCTCCAGGGCGTGATAAAACCATTACCCAATTTCCAGTCGGCAAAGTAGGTGTATATAGTAGGCTCTTTGATGTTTGTGGCTATAGGATTCCGTTTACAAATTTTTTTATGGCCGTTCTCAAATACTTCCGTGTGCATATTTCTCAATTGTCGCCTTTTGGCGCGGCCCGGGTGTCTCATTTTGAGGTTCTAACGCGTGTACTTAACCTTTCCCCTTTAGTGCCATAATTCAACGCTTTTTACACCCGTTACGATATAGCGATCGGGTAGTTTTTCCTTTGCTTAACGTTCTATTCGCTCGTCTTGTTTTCCAAAACCCCAGATACCATAAAATTGTGCGGACATTTTTTTGGGTTGACTCTTGCGTTATTTCCCATTCGTTCCTTTTATATATGGAGGTGGCTTGAAAAGATTCGGTCCAATTTTACTGCTCGTCAAGAGCAAACCGTTAAACTTCTGACCAGATAGGCTCCTTTCCGCGGTATCCGGATGTGTTTCTTATGCCTTGTGGGTATGAGCCCGTATTATCCTCTGAAGAAAATTCTTATCGGCCTTTTGAGCATCTCTAACGGAAAGGGTGGGTGTTATTTCCTTTTAGTAGTGGTACTTTTATATTATAAAACCTGATTATATGATGTTTATTTTGCAGATATAGCTTGTTGGATTTTATCAAGACTGTTGACCCTCGGAAGGTCCGGGCGATGAGGTTCAGAAGGGAGATGATCTGGTGAAGGTTGCTTGAGATTACAACACTTTGCTTGCATACCTCTGGTGATTCTGCAGCTGGGGTAGTAGTTCTGCTTGCGGGCCGCATGAGATCCATGCTCCGACCCCCCCCCCCTGAGGGAGGGCAGGAAGATGTTGCTGAAGAGGACGCTTATCTAGAGTTAGCGGACCCGGATGAGGGTACGGCTATGGTGAGGCAGAGTGAGGAGGAGGTTGTTACGGAGCAGTCCAAGAAGGTTAAAAAGAGAAGGTTGCAGAAGCAGAGCGATGTTCACTGTAAAAGTTGAGGACAGATCACCCTGCCCTTGCTTCCGGCGCTGGTGGTAAAATTCTTGCCGGTCTGGAACGGATTGTAGGCGGCATTTCTCGTTTGCCGGACTGGGACAGTTTTTTTTCCCTCCGTTGCTCCTCCTTCTCAGGAGAGCGAAGGTTTTTTGGATTCTTCTGCCCGAACAAACCTCCGGATCTGTACTACTGTGGAGAGGTATATATATACACCTTTTTGTCAACTGAGTTTCCAAACCCTTTCTTAACATCAATTTTTATTTGTCTTTACAGCTCTTGTGCTTTGGCTATTCCGGTAGATACTACTGCTGCTGCCACAACTTCCACCGGGGCTGCTGCGACTACTAAATTGGCAACGGATGTTAATCCGGACTTGGCCGGTCCTTCCCATCCTGAGGAGTCGGAAGGGTCTGATGACTCTTTTTATTCGCCTACTACCTTGGACCCTTCTGAGGCGAAGCGCTGGTATGTCCCTAGGTGGAGCATTACCAATGATTCACTGCTAGACGATGGTTTTTCTTGTCGCGCCTTAGTAGACCGTGTTCCTCCCCCTGCCTTCTTTTCTGCTCTCCGTAGTATGGACTACGACCAACTATACACGGAGTTTAACGTAGGGGCAGCGCGGCAAGTATGTCTTAGGGCGGAGGTGAGGTCACGCGCGGAGCATGAACTGGAGCTTAAGGAAAAGCTCAGGGTTAAATATGCTGCTCGTGGTAGGTTGTTGGAGGAGAAAGATTTAGAGATCCTGAAGCTGAAGTCCAAACTGGCGGAGAAGGAGGTGGAAGCCGCGGAGGTTATCCGCCTTCGTGATCAAGTTTCGTCATTGTACGAGGAGAAGTCTGCTTTAACTGCGGAGGTGTCAGCGCTCAAAATTACTGTTACTCAGAAAGATCATGACATCTCTTTGCTTAACTCTCGTGCCACTTCTCTCACGTCTACCCTGGACGATGCTAAGGTGACTTGTGCCGAGGCCGGGCACAAAATTACTTCTTTGGCGTCTGAGCGAGATAGGCTCGCCTCTGAGGTATGCCCATACCTTTTATTCCGCATGCATTTGCTTATTTATGTTTGTGTTAAGTGTTATTGTTGTTGTAGGTTTCTTCTCTGCGTGCCGGTTTTTAGGAGTTTAAGGAAAGGATGGAGGTTCAGCAGGAACATCAGGCCCAGGAGTTGTACAACCATGTTGCCGAGCTTGAGGCATACGTAATGGATGTCTCCGGCCGTCTGGATGGGGAATTCTACCCTACCTATTTGACTACTTTGGCCGGAAGAAGGTGGCTCTTGACTCATGGGATACAGCTTGCTCTCCTCAAATGTTTGAAATCTCCTGAGTACCAAGGCACTCTAGGTCATGCTTTGGGTCGGGCTGTTGATTTTGGTATGTAGGAAGGCTTAAAAACCGGTCATGAGCATGGGATTGCCAGAAGAAGTCTCTCCGCGGTTGATGCTTATGTTGACACGGTTAAAGCCCTTGAGGATGTAGACTTCCCCTTGGTAAGTTTGTTGAAGTCTAAGAAGGATGCTGAGATGGATGAGGTTCTGGATAGCTTCCTACTGGACGGACCCCTTGCTGGCCTTCCGGAAGCTGCTTATTTACAGCCATGCATTGAGCAGCTTTCCGTTCCTATTCACTATGCTGTTGATACAACGGCCATCGGGGAGACTTCCCTGTCCTTTGCTTTGATGAACGTCCATGCCCGTGCTAAGGGGGCCAAGAAGCATGTTGCGGCTCTCCGCCAACTGATGATGGATATAGTCTCTGCTCCTCTGTCTTCCCAGACTTGGGTGGGTGAGGCTAGTACTTTCATGGCCCCTCTCTCCGTTGAGGATTATGATGAAGAAGACACGGATGAGGCCCTGGGAAGCGTCATTGCCATCCCTAAGTTTGAGACTTGTCGCTTTTAGCTTCATGTTTGTGCCGTGACCTGCGTCTTGTAAGAAATGTAAACGTGTGCTTTTTTACCGCGGCCGTATGTTGGCCTTTTTGTTGCAGTTTCTAGCTTTAACACGTATGTTGCTACCTTTTTATTATTACTGTTGTACGTTCATTATAGATAGTCTTATGAATATTTGTGGGTTATTCTTCTAGTGTCGGGTTTGCAATACCTCTTACACATCTGAGCTAATTTTGAGGTTGCTCAACCTTTATTATACGTGATAATAAAATTGTGGAGCGTGGCTCCTTGCGTGCGCGTCTTAACAATTGATATAACTTTGCAAAGCCAAAATAATTTTAGGACTTAAAACTTGTGAGGGTAGCTAATCCCCACTTTTTCATTAAGATTTAAAAGACATTACAAATAAAGGAAAATTGAAATATTACCCTCCGGAGCATCATACGTGCCGGGCGGGTGCTTACACTTCATGTATATAACATTTTTTAAGATTACAGATGTTCCACGTTCGCGGAAGTTCATTCCCTTTGCGATCTTTAAGCTTGTATGCTCCATTTCCTAATGCTTCCGTGACTTCATACGGTCCTTCCCATTTAGGTCCAAGTTTACCTCCGTCCGTGGCGTGGCTTGCGTCATTGTTACGGTAGACCATGTCCCCCGGTTTGAAGCTTGTGCCGCGGACTTTGGAGTTGTAGTATTTTTCCATCTTAGCCTTGCTTTTCGCCTCTTGAATTGCTGCTTGCTCTCTTTTTTCCTCTATGAGGTCCAAATTTATTTCCAAAGCTTCGTCATTCCCTGTCAAGTCTACTTTCGCAGTTCGGAGTGTTGGCATGCCTGTTTCCGCTGGTATGACTACTTCTGTGCCGTATGTTAGTGAAAACGGTGTCTCTCCATTGCTTGATTTGATCATGGTGCGGTGTGCCCATAGGACGTGTGAGAGTTCTCCTATCTAATCCTTGCTTCTTTCATCCAATCGAGCTTTGATTCCTTCTCCCAAACTTTTGTTTGCTCTTTCGACCAAGCCATTTGTTTGTGGATGCTTCACAGAGGCGAAACACTGGCGGATACATAGTTTTTCACACCAGTCTTTGTATGGGTTGTTACGAAACTGTTTTTCATTATCCGATACAATCTCCCCCAGTAGTCCGAATCTGCAGACAATGTTGTCCCATACGAATTTCTTGGCATGGCTAGGCATCCTTGTCATTGGGAAATTGAAATACCGGATCCGAGGTGTGAAAGGGTTTCTTTCCTCACACGTCCAAGGCTAAGAGAGATCATCTTCGTAGGTGTTTGACATGTACCTCTTTGATTTGGATTTCCAGTGACCCCCCCCCTCGCTGTCTTCACTCTCCGAATATGTGCCCCTGTGATGATGCTTTCTTGGTTGCACTTCGGTTCCCTTCGCGTGGGAACTGTGGCGGCTGTCAGAACGTGCGGATGCGCTTTGTTCTTTTCCCCCCAACCTATTGAATACACCACCCTTTTTCCGCGGCTTGGGCCCAGGTAAATGAGGTCTGTTTCGTCTGAGTCTTCTGAAGACACTAGCAATTGGTGATGGGCTTCGGGAGTGCTTACTTTCATGCTTCCTTCTCGGCTCTGTCCGGGCGGTTGACGTCTTGGATTCAGAGTAGTGCGACTCTTCGCGATTTTTTGGATTTCTTCCGGATTCATCACCGTAGAGTAGGCGTGCCTTTACTGCGTTGAGCTTATCTTGCTGCTCTTTTTCTTTTTGCATTTTTTCAGCGATGAGCGGCAACAATTGGTGGTAGTTTTTGTCGCACAGTTCTCTTAGGACCTCGTCAGACGTAGGCTCCTCGAGACCTTGTGGGCCACTTCTTCCCCTGGTGTTCCGCACGGCGGACGTGGGAATGGTAGGGGTGTGCTGTTCGCGAGTGCTCATGATGAGTATTTTAAAAAACGTGGTTGTGTTAGGGTCCCACGGATGGCGCTACTTGTTAGTACAAAATAAGTGTCGGGCTTAGAATAGGGCTCAAATCCTTCGTTGAACCGGTCCTCCAAATGATTTGAGTGTCAGATCTTGTACTAGAGCAAGAGAGGTGAGATGATTTCCTGCACAATCAAATAAAAACCGTTAGCCTTACCGTGGGGACGGACCCCACGATTAGACTCCGGTGTGAGAGTAAGTAAACATATATAGAGAGAAAGTGTGTGTATGTAGAGTGAGAAAATCATACTGTTCATTGTGTCAGAGAGTCCCTTTTATAAGCGAGTGAAATATTAGGGTTTCCTAATATTTCGTTTGTTTCGTTAGTGGTCGGAGTGTGTCCCTTATCGGGCAAGATTCCGCAGTAATCGTGTGTACGGATGCGTGTGTTTTCCGTGGACGGAAGTAGCCTATAGTTAGGTCCGCGTCCGTTTTGCTGTGTCCGGGCCGTTACCAGTGCAGGATTGGGTTTAGTTTCGGCCCATGACTGCTACGTTGGGCCCAGAAGCCCAAGTGGCAGTGTGACCCAAGCCCGGAGGCTTGGTATACCTACTATACGTCATCATGTATGTGGCATATTTATCATAAGGATTTCGTTCGTTAACAACCGACAGGACTATCCCATTAACCGTTCCAAGAAAAGTGAAGACATAATTTTGGGGGTTTTCATAAGGTGAACGAAGCTTGAACATCAAATTAGCCATATCATCATTTGGATAATTATGATCTAAAACTTGAATAGGTGAGCTCGGAAGAAGTATCATTCGACGTGATCTCATTTTTAGCTACTATATCGTGAATAATGCAATCGGGTAAGACATTCACCATCTGTATTATAGAAATTGTTAAACCAAAGTTCTAAAACCCACAACAATTAGCAATGAACCCAGCCAACCACCCCTTGGTTCACTGTTTTTATTAACTAGAATGTAAGCCAAAGAAAGGCAAGTTTACAATACGAGAAAAAGAAATATACAAACTAGGGTTTCTCAATCACAACCGAGAGAGAAAACTAAACAACACACAGTATCACGATGAGATTATTAGAAAAGATAAGCCTGATAAAACATTATATAGCCTTGACATGAATAGATACTTATGACCCCTTGAACTCTTGAGATATTACTCCTTTAGCCCTTCAAGAATATAGCCGGGAATACCTTAAACTTGATCTTTAGAAGAATGACATTGAGACCCATGTGTATAAAGAAAAAGCTTACTTCCAACACAACTTTATGATGAGATCGCATTTGGCTGATTAGTTAAATAAGCCACTCATTTTCTGACACTCTTTTTTTGTATTTTTTATGATTGTCCCTGAAAGATATTTCATCCTTGTTTAAGATAGAACTTCTCATATATGCATATGTTTGCGTAAAG
>BQNB010091829.1:10788-26774 GCA_026074375.1 Tanacetum coccineum | reverse complement strand
TTTTCCTCCTTGCTATAGGTTTCACAATAACATGACTACAGAATAAGAATTTAATCTTGTTCCTCATTTCACTCCTTGTAGTCCCATCCTAAAGAAAATACAACACATATCACTATATCTATCCTATCCTATACAGTGGAAACAAAAGAACAAATTGAAAGTTGGAATGAACAATTTAAGGCAAGTCAACACTTTTGGCTTGTTTTTTTCTTGCTTCTTGGCGAGGCACCCCACATAAAAGGCAAACCCATGCCTCATCTTGCATTGAATTATATCTTTTTATAGCTCCAACCAAATCAAGGAATGTACAATACACATTATTGAATACAAGTTGGCATGAAATTTCATTTCAAAAACAAGAAACCATACATGCAGTTGGCCATATATGTACGTATAAATATATGTACTGATTTTCATCACCATCAAACATACTACACAACACAAACACAACTCTTATTTCTTGCTACTGAGTATTTCTGACGAGGCCAAGGAAGGAAGGAAACAATTGTTGGCTTCATTCTTAAGGGTCCAGAAACGCATCGGGTTTGGGTTACACACTTGGTGAGCAAACCACTCCTTGTTATTTATCTAGGATATGTATTCTTGTGTCCATAGTTATGTGCTTGGAAAACATTAAAACAAACAAATGCCATTTTCTTCAAGAAGGCAAACCTACTGATCTTTTCGGGTTCATTAGGAAACCCGTATAAAAACTTGGCTAAGAAAATTTCTGGGTCCATCACTCGTTAACGAGGTATATGAGTAGTGTTTATGCAAAATTTCAGCCTTTAACACCTTATAATGAAGCAGGAAATTAGCTTTCAAATCCATTATTTTATGTATAAAACTGTCCTGATGGGTCAACTCTAGACCCTGTTCTGACCCGGTTTGACCATGAGTGCGGGTCGTGTCCATGAAGTTCTCATTAGTAAGGATGGTAGAGAGTTCATTTCCTTTAGAATCTCATTAAACGAATTAGTAACGAACAAGATATGGTCTTGAGAAAATTGCCTTTTGCAATAGTGTTTTAACCCATTTTGACAAGTACTGGTATTCAAACACCCCTTGAGAAACATCGGAGAATTTTTGTCATGTTAAAAATCTGGAATTACTACCCTTTAATATGACCTATGTTGAGCTTACATACCAAAAGTTAACTCCTAATAACATGTATTGATGTGGGAAATCAAATGACAAAAATCATGATTTTATGTATAAAAATATGTCGAAAATAGGCTGACTTTGAGCCATAGTTTCGACCCGTTGGACTTGAGTAATGGGTCAGGACTTTAGTGGGATTTGTAGACGGCTTAGTAAAGAACGTGCAAGACTTGGAATTTCACATAAAGGTTGAGTAATGAACGCGTGAGGTGAGTTGCAAAATAGTCGTTTCATTAACAAGTTTTTAAGCTACATAAATGGGTTGTCTTTGTGTACCTCTTTCGACCGCTTTAAGAGCTGGGTTAGGTCGATTTATGTAGTATATGTAAACTTGAGCTGGTCGTGACCACGTAGGAAAAAGAATGGATAAAAACGGCCTAAAAACGAATAAGATATCGCTATTCAAAGATTCATGATTTTGGTTTAATTTTGTGTTGGCAGCTTGCGTAGGTCGCGACCCATAAGGGTTTCGACCTTGTTTTGACCCATTAAACGATGTCGTTATTGAAAACTCATAACATGGATGTCATAGTCTACCTGGCCAAGAACGCGTAGGTACTTTTGGTTTGTCGTGAAAGTCAACATCGAGTTCTAAAATGATACCCAAAGTTTTATCAAAAACCACCCTTTCTAAACAATAAAAATTGTCAGCCTTGTTTTAATTAATCTTTTCAACGTCACTACTTCGGCCATTTATTTGGGGCATTTAGAGACCAAACCGTGAGTTGACCTGAACTAACTATCTAAAGTTCACCTGGCCTAGTTTTCCAAAAGTCTGACGTCGTAATTTACGGACTTATATTTAGAGCGTGACGACCCTTTTAAGTTGACCATATGACTAAAATTAATATATTTTTTAAAACAAATATCTTCATTAGATAATCAAAATACAAGCACATGCTAGGGACGAAACTTCATTTAAATTCATTCATATTGCATATTTATCCTAAATATGTATTATTATTACTTAGGTTGCGGATAGAGCTATTTTTTTCTCGTTTTGTGTGCATCGTTTTTCCGTGCCTATACTAATTGATCTTATCTTGCTATTACATCGAGGTGAGTTTATAGCCCCACTTTTACTCTTATTACTTGCTTTGCAAAACTTTGGGGTGAGAAACATGCAAAAACCATTATTTGGGCCTGAACTGAATTTTTACTTCTCCAAACTATTGCGTAGAATTAGCACTAAGCCCTTCTGTATCCCTCATGCCCATCTCATGAACCGTTTAATCCTACTAGGAAGCGCGAGTGTTATAAATAGATCAATTAGGGGTGACTCCCCTCGTCCGGGTTGGTAGTGCCAACTGGCTGGACGTATACCATTTCGGAATTCGAGTGTATTGGGATAAACACTTGCTATTTTGGGCCTTTTCGTATGTCACTTATGCATACACCACTGTCGTAGCTTCGGTTGCATGAACTTAGTGCTGACGCAATAAACATTTTGGTGTAACATTATATTCGTTGTAATGTTGTATACCTGATTGGTCCTACTTAACTGCTTTTTATATAAACCTATGAACTCACCAGCGTTTAGCTGACTTTTAAGCATGTTTTTCTCAGGTGTTGAATTGGCTGTTGTTATCCATTTTCCTGAGGCTTGGCAAGGCATGGGCATATATAGTATATGAAGTGTTTATACATATTCCTATGACACTTTTTATTTGGGACAACTTAATTTATTGGGCCTTATTTTCCGCATTTCAGACGATGATTGTAAATAAATCTTATTCAAACTAATCTATCTTTTAAAAACGGTTTAAATAAGCTGTTCTTTATTACTTGTGTTGTGAACCGATACGTAGCACCCCTGGGACCCGAATTGCTTCCGCTGCACCGATTTTTAGGGTTGTTATAATTTTAGTGTCATTGACACCATTTGTGTAATGGTGATTTACTGGAGACCAATGAGGTTTCATGTTCGGCTCTGAAACAAGTTAGGGGAGTGTGGAGTGCACACTTGTTGAGCTAACCTGTAATCTATCAAGACAGGAATTTGCAGGGTTTAAGCCGTAAACTATGTGTTGTTTACGCCACAAAGTCCTATGGTATAATGGGAAAAGCTTTGATATTGTAACATATACGCCTAGTTTACGCCGTAAACTTTAGACAAAAACCATGGCTTGAAAGCTTATGCCGTAATGGATTATGTTACGCCGTAACAAGTATAACTTGTATGGACTTTACGTCGTAACAGATAAAGTTACGCCGTAAAGTCTACGTTAGACAGTTGGTAAAATTCAGTTTTAACCAACTTTAACTGCCCAAAACTGCTTTAACTTTTTGTGTTAAAGACTCAGGAACCATTGGTCTCAATAGACACATAAAACATACAAAAATTCCTTACAATTCCTTCATTGTTCTTGATTTATGCTTCTTGTGCCTAGAACACAAATTTCTATACTCCTTGTATTATCCCGATAGAGATTTCATGCAACCCAAGCATTGATAAGGGTCGAAATACTTTATACGGAAAGTGAACTCAATACGATACAAGCGAGTTATCCAGGATTATCATCACACAAACCCTACCAATATCTAACAAGTAGTAAGACCTTATTTGATATTTTGTGATGTTCAGTTTGTTTATACGCAACCAGGTGTGTAAAACTTTGAGATTAATGAATATACATATAAGAATCATAAGTTAAATAAGCTTGAACTCACACATTTCTCAAACACAACTGCCATATTTAGGAATATGGAGCGTCACAGTAATGGTGTTAATTAAGGATAGGATAATAATTAGTTAAATATTTATAGGTTTGAATATACTAAAAACAACATTTGCTTACTTGCTATTGTTTGTGTGGACACTGCTATTCTCAAATCATGGGCTTTTAAGGAAGGAATAGAGGTAATCGTTGTTAGGTTATCATGTCTTACCAAGTATAATTTAAAAAATACAGTTGATACAATAGTTTCCCCTTAAGGAATGCTCTAAATTATTTATACGTAGGTTTCTTATTGCTAAGATAATGATTCCAAATTAAGTAATTGATAGGTCTTGTTTATCTTGAATCATACATAATCAACCATGGAAGCTTGTAGAGAATAGTAGAGGAGAGAAAGTATTCCAAAATTCAAATGTTATAAATGGAGGGAAAGGGAAAATGTTTATTACAAGACATCACCCTCTAATGATGATTAGATGGATATTTATAGGAGAAGGAAGGAGCATTCTCTTCCTTTTTTTTTCACTTCTAGTCCCTAATCTTTGGTAATTATGCTATTTCTTTCTTTTAGCATAATATACCTTATTACAAGCTACTTTATTCTAAACAAAATAAAGACTATTAACTAAATATAACTAAACCACATAATCGACACTTTTTATGAACCTAACAATCTCCCCTTAAGGGTCGATTATTCTGGGCGTTCTCTTCGAGGTCCAAGTGGTCTTCCATTCACATACATCTCCCATCTTCTCATTTGATTACGATACTTCAATCTTACTTCAATCTCTTCTTCAAACAATTTCAGATACTCAACTTCATCATTGGTGAGTTCTCTTTGTACATAGCCATACTTCACATCATTATTGTAACTCTTTAATCCTTCTAATACTCTGTTCAGCGTTGCATCACAAAACTTATGAATCTCTGAATGTCTCATCACCCTTTTCTCTTTCTTGCTATTCTTGTATATGATTCCATGCACGGGCTCATAGATGATGGAGAACATTTTGTGCTTTTCAACTCCTGGGAAAGATATTGTTGGTGCAGTGAGATTAACTTTCTGTTGATAACTTTCAATTCCAAGCTGAAAATCATGCACTCTTTCCCATATCACTGAACTTCTGATGAATACTGATAAAGACCATAGCAACCCTGTTTCTGCATAGTCAGGAACCTTGCCATTCATAATCAGCAAATACATATCCTCAATATCATTCTTATTGAGATTCTTGTAATCAGGCTCGGTAATCGACACAATGCACTCATTAGCTCTTCTTGCAACTATCTCTGTGATAAACTTGTGTTCATGACCCAATTCCCAGTATGTCTTGATAACTTGAATGATCTTTGAGTTCGAATAAACCTCTTCCTTTGGTTTTCCAGGCTCTTTTTGTTTCCCTTATGTAGAAATCTTTGGCATAGAGTGATTCTTCCAATGTTTAAAGCCACCAATCCGAGCATAACAGGATTAAATTTTTCTTATCACCAACTTATTCACCCATCTGAAGTTTCGTACTTCGATATCATCATCATTAAAGATGTTTGCTGTCAACTTATGAAGTGACAAATACATCTTCTCAGGTCTTGAACTTCCTTTCTTCAAATACAAAAGGTCTTGATTTATAAGAGATAGTGCTGGAGCTTCAGGATCTCTTTGACAGCTTTGAACGAGAGGTGTGGTCTTTCGTGGATGTGGAGAGACAAGAATTTCCTTTCTACTTTCCCAAACAATGTCACTTTTCAAGAAATTCTTCATCTGATCAATATGATATTGATGCTCATCTCCTGAAGTACATCTTTGTCTCAACATCTCATTAGCCATTTTCTTTAACTTTGCTTCACATATGTCCAGTGATACTTCTTCCATAATATCTTTGACACTTGCCTTTGTGGTATTTCATCATCAAATATTACAAATGGCATGCGAAGGGGCTGAAGCTCATAAGAATCAGTCCTAAAATCATAATCATCTTCTTGCTCTGATTATACCGAAGTTGAAGGACCTCGCCTCTTTAATGACTTGTCCAGTACGATGAATCTCCAGACACATACGGCCTTCGTACTCATTGTCTTCGCCCTTTGGAACTATTCTCCCCCTCCAGGATAAGCATCATCATGAGGATTGTCCTGATCTCTTGGGCGAACGGCAGAAGGTCTACATGTAGTTTGTGGTACCTAAAGATTCTCAAACTTCATCTGAAGTGCAAGCCATATTGCTATATCTTGTTGTTGCAATTGAGGATTGTTTCCCCCTTTCATAGAGAGATATAGTTGATATTGTTGTTTTGGAACAGAGAGTGTTTGTGTTTGAGTTAGGTGAACATAAAGGATGTGACCAGACATATAACTCCGTACTGACGCATCAACTTGAGAATGGATCAGATTATCAATAGATTTTTGAATTTGTGAGGAAATTTCAGCTTGTATATTCCCGCTCTCTGTAAAATAGCATTAGCAAATCATCCCTTCCAACTCTTCTTATCGATTGTCTATTTAGAATCACCCTTAACCGCAACATACACTGGAACCTTGATCTCTGACCTTGCTTAGGAACTGGGGCTTTTTCACCTGCTCCTTAAAGTGAGTAACAACATAGTGGGTAATGATTCGAAACCATTACTTCTGGAGATGATCACAAGAGTATCAAATGACTTTCCTTGACAAAAAAATCTTTCTTGAATGTTCAAACAAATATGTATACCGTCCCTATAACTCCTGAAAGAAATTCTTGTATCATTTGAACCGAGCAGGTTTAGCGATTTGAAAAAAACAAAAAGTAGATAGAAGTCGGTTTGCTTCTAGACAATTTGGTGTTAGTAATCTGAATATGATGATGTTTTGAGTATGAGTTACGTCAATATCATGGAGTTTTTCTCTTATATCCGAAAGATACAATAATAGTATGAGTCCCAAGGAGATCTAATTGGTGTTGAGGTAATGGTGGTACTCCTAGACTCCTCCTAACGATCTTCCCTTTCTCCCTTCGCTTTAATTCATACACTTCATCAGTTATTTCATCCTCCTCTTCATTAACATTGACAGGTATATGACAACATTAGTAACTTCCACCTCTTCATCATTAGTTCTCTCCACCTCTGGACTTTCCTTATCCAGGGTTCTAACCTATGCTGGGAATTCTGTGGTTCATCATTCTAGGAGGTAAACAATCAATCAACAATAACATTCTCTAAGATCCTTCACAAACTTTTCATCTCTTAGTAACTCCAAGTGCTTGTTGAACAACAGTTCCATATTTACTCTACTTCTGCTCTTCTCGCCTTTTTGATCAGCAAGACTTACTTGTAATGTATCCCTTGGTAAGAATCATCTCGTCTTTCGCTTTTCAACAGGTTGGTACTGGAACTGGTGAGTAAAAACGTGTAGATCTCCTTTCAGGAACCAAAAACGAATCACAGTAGATCATTTTGGAGCACTTGACTCTGTTGTATCCTTTTTAAGGGTAGGTGACCTAGGGGCGCTAGGTGTCCTATGCGTTCCTTGGGTAGACTCAGTCGGTTGTGACTGAGTCAGAGGAACATCTAACCCAAACACCTCTGCATACATCCTGTAATGCTCCGTGTGCTTCATCTCTTCAGTGATCATCCAATCTGGAATTTGCATGCCAACTTTATCTTTGTGTCTTCCTGAATTAAAGATATTTTTCATTATGTCATCATCTTGCAGATTGTGATACATGTCTCGAGCACGTCTTGAGATTTCAGGAAAGATAGTCATGTAATGACTAACGATGATCTTTGTAAATCTTGGATACGGAATCGAAGATGTTGGATGATGAAGAGAATAGTAAATTCCTTCCCATAGAAGCTCCGCATAATCCACGTGAATGTTATTGACAAAGCAATACATCATTTGCATTATCTGCAACAGCGGTTGATCCCATCCTATGACACGTGTTGTCAAGCACTTGAAAAATATCTTGCATAATGTTTGCCATAGTTGCAGAAGACCAGTTGTCTTAAAGCTTGACGATGTCTTCAGTTCCATTGTAAAGCCTAATTGTTGTTTATAGAATGAACCAAAGTCCAGAAAATGATGGTGGTGGCACGAATGAATTATGATTGTTGTCATTTGCTTGAGGTAGATGAAAGATTATTCTGAAGTCATCCAGTGTAAGAGAAAGTTCTTTCTTGTCCAACATAAACCTGAGCCTATACTTTGAACCGTCTTCTTTCAAAGTATGCCAAAACTGTGCCTTATATATCCATGGTACGGAGGAAGAAGTTGCAATGCTGAATCTTAATGGATGATTCTTGATGAGAGTATAGTCAGAATTTTGCTTTCCGGTGGGCATTGCACATGTTCAAGATCAACTTTCTTGTTAGCATCCATAAGATCATATTGGTTGTTCGGAGGACACAGTTCGTCTGGATGAACATCAGCTGCATGTTGTTGTTGTGCCATGATGATTACTGAATGAATAAAATGGAGATGTTAGGTAACAAATAATTCTTTTGACATTTTTGTCTTTTTCCACTCGTGTCCTGGTTTATATGTTCGGAAATTCTTTTGAACATACATTTTGGATCATTTCTCTCATGTGCTCCGTCTTTGCTTTTTCTTTCTAGCACATGCCATAACGCCTTTTTTTTATTCGAAATTATTCATTGATTTTTCATTTTTGGTGTGTTCTGGGAAATCTGTATCGAACACACTTTTGATTTGCTTTTTCGCGTATAGATTTTGCTCTCTCTTTCTGTTTTTAGAATATCCTCACCAGAAATTCTTTGTGACATGATACTCTTTCAAGAATGATGAAGATTTCTCTTTTGATTTTAATCAAGACTCTTTTACTAAACATTAAAGAGAAATCATTCAACTTCTTAAAATTGTTTTGTGAAAGAGTATCATTTTAACACAAAAACAGATTTTGAGAACTTTTTCCAGAAATCTTTTGACAAAAACTTTCTTTATAATGATAACATAGAATCATATAATCACAAACCCACAATTGAATGGACACTAAGACACTCACTCCTCATTCTGTTCATTGCAGAAAATGGCCGAAACCGGACATGTCTTAGTCCACTTAAACAATTGAGATTTGGATTTTCAGATTCAAGTTAAAAAACTTTTCACTTTCACTTTTTGTCATGATTTATAAACAATGAAGACAAACATATCTAATTCAATAATTGAATGGACACTAAGTCACTCACTCCTCATTCTGTTCATTGCAGAAAACGGCCGAAACCGGACATGACTTAGTCCACTTAAACAATTACGAATAGATATATATGACCCACAACTTAGAATTCATAGAAACTTGATTTCTTTCTCAAAAATTATTTGATGTTTTCACCACACATGAGAAACTGATCTTTTTGTTCCACAGACATTCAAGCATTAATCATCATAAGCATTAATCATGAAAATTATTTCTTTCTCAATACAACTTTACTTTTCCACAATCGCATTTTTACTGAATTTTGTGTTTTTGACACTACTAAAAAAAAATAGGTTGAATAAGAGTTTTTGACTTTTTATTCATTGACTCCTTCCGATTTTGACTATTTTGACGTATTACTGAGTTTCATAAACTAGGATACACAATAATTCATTTTAACTTTAATGTAGAACCAACTCGATTCGTTTTATTTCTATTATCTTTTTTCAGACTTCAAACAGATAGACAAACAATCAAACACGATTAATTCATCAAACTCGATCTGAACACCATAATACTTCCAAATTAAATTCATCGACGAGTTTAACCCATTCCTAAGCTATTTCACTTTTATTTTTCCATAAACATAGTTTCTTATCGTCCTTGATTTCAATCTTGTTGCATACACTCGATAAAACATAAACTCGATAGAATAAACTCTATAAAACACAAACTCGATAATCCTAAATATTACCGATTTTAAACTCGATAATGCAAACTCGTGTATTATTCGAACCACAAATCATATCCACTTACGTTTGAGTACAAAAAGTAGTTGTAATCGTTGTAATGAACTCGAAAGACTGTCGTTGATTTTCTACTCAAACTCGATAATATGACTCGGTAAAAGAAAAGTAAAAATGAAAAATTTTTCTTCCTTTTATAGCCACCGAAAAAGATTCAAAAATTACACTTTCAGTCCCTTTAGTTTAACATTCTAAATTTTGATTTTGATTTTTCAAAAACTCCCCCTCGAGTAATAAAGTCATTTCAAAATTTGTTCTCCATTATCAAAAACTCCCCCTTGGAATGAAATCATACTAAGCTCGTAGTCCAAAAATGAAGATGTTTGAGTTTAAAATAAAAACTCCCCCTTGAAAATATAGCATTTTTTAATTTCAGTTTATTTGAGAGATCATTGTTTTTATTTTATTTCTGAAATGATGTATATGATTGAAAAATAATAATTTAAGTTAATTTTTTTTTAATATGAAAAATGTGACAAATCTTTTTGTATTTTTGTATTTTTCAATTTTTTCTTTTGTTTTTGAAAATATATTTACATGTTTTTGATGTATGATTTTTTTCAAAAAGATAACTTTGTCAGGCTTTCCAACTGTGTTGGAGTCATACATCTCATACCAATGCAATGAACTAGATACTCAAAGCGTTCTTTTGGAAGAGTTTTAGTAAATAAATCCGCAAGTTGGTATTATGTCCCCGACAAAGGTAAATATTCCACAAACCCTTCTTACATGTTCTTCCATTAATAAAATGATACGGATGTCTTATTGTGTTTTTGGTCTTAGAATGTGGACCTGGGTTGCATGAAGATAAGCTTGCACTCTGGTAATCGTTACAGTAGCATTTCGGAATCCGATTGTACTTGTATTCATAGTCAAGTAGTTGAGTTCGCATCCAAATAACTTGTGCACCAGCATTGCAGATAAGGAAACATATTCACCTCAACAGTAGACATCGCAGTAGAAGTTCTTGTTTTCTTTTCTTTGAACTCCAACACACGAGTATTTCCACCTAGAAATTGCAATAACAACCTCCTAAGTGCATTTACAATCATCTTATACAAATTCCTGCATGAGTCCGCATCTATGAATAACAATTTAGTTCAAATCCAGAATCCTTCGGGTACCATAGTCCTATATTATAGGACTGTCTTAGGTACCGAAAGATCCGTTTTACCTCTTTGAGGTGTTTGACTGTAGGACGTGCTTGATAACAAGCACATACAAAAGTAGCAAATGCAATGTATGGCCGACTGGCTGTTAGGTACATAAGCCCTCCTATCATATGACGATAAGTCGTTTGATCAGTAGGAGTGCCTTGTAAATCAGCATCTAGCCTCTCAGTTACCATAGGTGTACTCATGGAGACACACTCATCCAGACCATGTTTCTTTAACAATTCAATTACGTATTGTGACTGACTTATGAATATGCCACGGGGAGATTGATGAACTTAAAGTCCAAGAAAGAACTTTAGTTCACCCATCATCGACATTTCAAAATTATTATTCATTAGATTTGCAAAACGTTTTGAAAAATCTGGATTTGTTGATCCAAAAATAATGTCATCAACATATACTTGAACAAGTAATATGTCTCCCCCGTGACGTCATGTGAACAGAGTCAGGTCAATAATACCTTTAGTGAACCCATGTTTAATTAGAAAAGAAGACAATTTGTCATACCATGCACGAGGTGCTTGCTTAAGACCGTATAGAGCTTTTTTCATCCTGTAGACGTGATCTGGAAATTCTAGATCAATAAATCCTTTAGGTTGGCTGACATAGACTTCTTCTTTCAAAAGACCATTGAGAAAAGCCGTTTTGACATCCATTTGAAAGATAGTGATATTCTTATGAGCAACATAAGCAATAAACATCTGAACAGCCTCAAGACGAGCAACAGGAGCAAATGACTCTTCAAAATCAATGCCTTCTTCCTGCTTATATCCTTTAGCCACAAGACGAGTTTTGTTCCGAACCACAATATTTTCAGCATCACACTTATTCTTCCAAAGCCATTTGAGAGCAATAATATTCTTTCCTTCTGGTCGTGGAACGAGTTCCCAAACTTGAAGTCTCTCAAATTGATTCAACTCATCTTGCATAGACTCAATCCAACTGTGGTCTGCCATTGCTTCTTTGATATTCTTTGGTTCAATAGTACTAACGGTTAATGCATACATGCATACTTCAGAATCTGTATGTAACCGTTGACGAGTCATGACAGGTTTGGATGGGTCACCAATAACTTGGTCTAGAGGATGATCTTTTGTCCAAATGTGAGTTGAGGGTTGTACTTGATGGAAATTCTGCACATTTGATGGTTCTAGAGCCGTTGTAGATGACTCAATTTCCTTACGACTTGGAGGATTATATGGAACAAACTGTGCATTACCATCAAAATCAGCAGAATCCTCTTGATTAAATTCATCAGCCTCGGTCAAATAGATTGGAGAAGTTTGTTCGTCACATGTTGTTAGCCTTAAAATATGTCGGCTAATACGGAATTACATTAGTTTATACTAGCCGGACACGCAGGGACTAGAAATGTCAAGTATAGTAAGTAGATCGTGTCCAGTGCTATATATATCCCCTCCATACTTCCATGGAGGGGTGAGGATTCATAATTTTGTAATAAGGTGTGTGTGTTTCTCTCTCTAGAAACACAATCATCTCCTTTTCTCTCACTTTATAAATATGGCTTTCTATTTGTTTAATCCTCTCCGGATCATTCTTGTTAGCTTGTGAATCTTTGGGATAACAATTGGTATCAAGAGCTAACCGGGGGTGTATTGTATTCGAGTGTGTTGTGTTTGTGATTTCATTTTTTTTTGAGCTCATTGGTTCGGCGTTGTTCCTTGGCTTATAAGCTTTGCGTAGTGCTTATTTTGTGCGTGGCTAAGAAAAACGCGAGGTCGAAAAGATTGTGCTATTAGTGACTCAATCGATCGAGGATTTCAGTTTGGACCGAACGAGGGACTTTTTCACTTGGATGAACAAGTTTCTTTACCTTTGGAAATCGAACGAGTGGTTTTTTTTTGTTTTGATCGAAACGAGTTTCATTTTTGTCTTGGAATTCGAAACGAGTTCCAGTTGGCATTCTTGCTGGATCGGAAAACATGGACCATCGAACAAGAGACCATCGAACTAGCGACCATCGAACGAGCGGTTTTTTGTTTGGATCGAACTAGCCAACGATTCGAAACTAGGTGATCGAACTAGTGAAGGTCCGAAACGACCGATTCGAAACTAAGCACGACTCGAACTAGCATTTCGATCGAAGGTGTTCGAACGAGTTGATCGAACGAGCGGTTCGAACGAGCGGTTCGAACGAGAGGATCGAACGAGCGGTTCGAACGAGAGGATCGAACGAGCGGTTCGAACGAGTCGATCGAACGAGAGGTTCGAACGAGCGGATCGAACGAGCGGATCGAACGAGATTTTTTTTCTAGCAATCTTGCGTGACGAAAACGGTTTCAGTTTCAACGGCCATAACTTTTGATCCGTAAGTCCGTTTTAGGCCCGTGACCTCTCAAATCGAAGAGAAAAACGAGACGGATCACGCTGTAACCACCCTTTAGCTGGTTAAGGATTTTTCGAAGGCCAAAAACATCGTTTTCTATGATTTATTGACATTTTTCAGTTTTTTTTTGGAATTTTTCGTCGCTGACGGTTTTTTTTTTTACCGGAAATCCAAATCACTCACGGTTTTCTATTGATTTTGTAAAATCCCGTTAATTCATTTAATCGTGTTTAAATTCATAGATATTCGTAAAAATTTCCATGTGAATGTCAATTGATCTCAACAACACAACAAACACGATACATAACACTACAAAAGATCCGAATAAGATTCACTACAATGACAAACGGCTATGGAATTTGGATTTTAATGTCAAGTGATCACGAAGTTGATTTGGTATCCCTTATTTGAGCTTTGAAGTGGGTTTCACGAAGGCGTCTACTTATTTCATCATCGAGACTTCCTTCTACTTTCTACCCCTTTTCTTCAAACCCAATCTATCGTTTGACGACTTGCTTGAACGTATACAGTTATGGTTGAGACTTGGATTATCTAGTTATACCCGATGTAAGGAGTTACATTGTAGTACTCACGGGTTATAGCTATCACTTAAAGGAGTTACATTGTAGTGCTCAGTGTCACAAGCAGATGACGTTGTGGACTAGTCTCAAGAGGGGTTGTGCTTATTTGGCTTTAGTTGAGTGTATTGGGTACTTAGAGGCTTTCTTCTGCACCTGTTCTTCAATCAAACAACAGTGCAGCTTAAGTAAACAAATTTGGGGAATTCTACGTCATTTTCAAAATTTGGGTATATCGGGTTGGTTTATTTCACCAAGTGGTCATCGCAATAGCGACAGGAATACGAGGTTGGTGGTTAGCCATATAGTTTAAAGGTTGAGATGTGATTCGGCACTCTCACGGGAGACATTTGAATCTACTGAACGTCAATGTACTTTCATAGTCTAAGCAGAATCTTTCAAAGTTCTTCAATTGCTCTTTCATAACTTTCACATGATTGTTGCTTATGACAAGAAACTTCTCGTGTATATTGGTAGTCCACGTCAATACGTGTTTTTTGTACTTTGATACTTTGATGCTATCAGGTTAACTTCCAGGGGGTAGAAGTAGTGTATACTACTTCACTTAGTATGGTTTGTGAAGTATTCTAGCAATGCGTGAGAAGATCTGTTGCTGATCTCTTGCTGATTCCCCAAACGGATGTTCACCAAGACCGAACGTCACGTAACATTATGGAAGCAGTATTTAGATGGTGTGGTTGAATGTTTCTTCTATCTAAATTCCGCTGTGACTTTAAATGTCAATGTTAGAAGATCGTTCAAGCTACATCAACGTTTCAGAATCATGCTCAAGATACGGATGTTGGTTTGGGGGGAAGCTGATTCAGAAACTTCGCCAAAAAGGAGTCTATGAAGAAAGCTTTTAAGACATGCTGCATGAATTGGGGGGAAGTTAATCCAACTCATGCATACTACAATGGTTCCAGAACAAGTCAAGACAAAGAAGATCCAAGCTGGAGTACAAGTATCAGACTAGAAAGACAAGACTCATCTTCAGATTGGAGCGCCTTGGATGTCACTTTATTTTGTTCGTATTTTGGAACTTGATAGGAACCATTGTAAGTAATTCCGTGTTTGCTCACATATTCGGGGGAAGATTGTTAGCCTTAAAATATTGTCGGCAATAAGGAAATTACATTAGTTTGGCGAGTCATGATAGGTTTGGATGGGTTACCAATAACTTGGTCTAGAGGATGATCTTTTGTCCAAATGTGAGTTGAGGGTTGTACTTGATGGAAATTCTGCATATTTGATGGTTCTAGAGCCGTTGTAGATGACTCAATTTCCTCACGACTTGGAGGATTATATGGAACAAATTGTGCATTACCATAAAAATCAGCAGAATCTTCTTGATTAAATTCATTAGCCTCGGGCAAAGAGATTAGAGAAGTTTGTTCGTCATATGTAGTGACAACAGGAGGAGCCTCATGTGCGTCAACAAAGATTGAAGATGTGGAAGATGAATCTTCATGAACTTAAGTCGGTTGTGCAGCGGAATTGATGATTGTATCAAAAGATGTCTTCTCAAAATATTCTTCAAACATCGGACCGAACAAATTATCTAAATCTTCTTTGGATGGAATATTCATTGGTTCTGCTGATGAATTATGATTGTTGAATCATTGAAGTTCGCGTTCTAAAAAGTCATGTTCAGAAGCCATAGTTGTGAGCTCGTCAAACTTGACATGAATAGTTTCCATTATCATTTGGGTCCGTCGGTTATAAATTCGAAAGCCTGTTGATGTTTTTGAATAACCAATAAACACCCCAATGTCTGCTTTTTGTTTCATTTTTCCAAGATCATCACGGTCATTTGTTGGATAACACAATGAACCAAACACATGAAAATATGAAATATTCGGTTTTCGACCACGTAATAGCTCATAAGGTGTTTTGTTGTATCGTGTATGGATGATTGATCGATTTTGAGTAAAACAAGTTGTAGCCACTGCTTCAGCCCAAAGAAATTCAGGTAACCGAGAAAAGATAAGCATTGTGCGAGCAGCCTCAACAAGAGTACGATTACGTCTTTCAACTACTCCATTTTGCTGAGGTGTTCGAGCAATTGAAAATTGTTGCATGATGCCTAACTTTTCATAATGAGCTTTAAGAG